>JAPYZJ010000747.1:0-44532 GCA_030522765.1 Ophioninae sp. B BG-2022a
GGGGTTTGTTTGTTTGGGTTTGGATTTGTAGGGGTTTGTTTGTTTGGGTTTGGATTTGTAGGGGTTTGTTTGTTTGGATTTGAGTTTATTTGGGTTTGGATTCGTAGGGGTTTGTTTTTTTGGGTTTGGATTTGTAGGGGTTTGTTTGTTTGGGTTTGGATTTGTAGGGGTTTAGTTGTTTGGGTTTGGATTTGTAGGGGTTTGTTTATTTGGGTTTGGATTTGTAGGGGTTTGTTTGTTTGGGTTTGGATTTGTGGGGGTTTGTTTGTTTGGGTTTGGATTTGTATGGGTTTGTTTGGGTTTGGATTTGTGGGTGTTTGTTTGTTTGGGTTTGGATTAGTAGGGGTTTATTTGTTTGGGTTTGGATTTGTATGGGTTTGTTTGTTTGGGTTTGGATTTGTAGGGGTTTGTTTGTTTGGGTTTGGATTTGTAGGGGTTTGTTTGTATGGGTTTGTTTGGGTTTGGATTTGTGGGGGTTTGTTTGTTTGGGTTTGAATTAGTAGGTGTTTATTTGTTTGGGTTTGGATTTGTATGGGTTTGTTTGGGTTTGGATTTGTGGGGGTTTGTTTGTTTGGGTTTGGATTAGTAGGGGTTTATTTATTTGGGTTTGGATTTGTATGGGTTTGTTTGTTTGGGTTTGGATTTGTATGTTTTTGTTTGTTTGGGTTTCGGTTTGTTTTATTGGTTTTAAGTTCGTTTGGGTTCGGGTTTGTTTGTGTTTGGATTTGTATAGCTTTGTTTCTTTGGGTTTAACTTTGTTTGGGTTCTCTTGGATTTGTTTGGCTTTCGAACGAATAATCATTGAAACTAACTTGAGCGCAAGTCGTGAATAGTGTCGACTGCGGCGTCGATCTCAAGATTCTCCCAGTCATCCTTGCCCACCAAACCGTACTGCTTCGCCAAGTAACGACAAATCGCCGTCGACTGATGAATCTTTTTGCCATCAACTTCCAGCACCGGCACTTGACCGAATGGCATTTCTGTCGTGTCATAATTAACAATAAAACAAACCCGGTTTATTCTTCGTTAAAGCGTTGTTCGATTTTATCGTTACTCTCCCGAGAAATCTCGAGGAACTTTTGAGGTTATATCGTTACATAGACATTTTTTTTAAATGAATATTTATTAAATTCGAAAAACACCGTTACATTTTAAAGTCTAAACTCTCTTACGAAAACTTAAACCTTGATCTATCGAATCTTCGTTTAATATGCAATGATGGCTAGGTAAAATAAATCTTTACTTTTCGTTAAAACAGTCTTCCATAATAATTGCACTTAAGGATATGTCGAAGACGTACCACGTGACGCACGAGTGCGAGAGAGATAAACGAAATTTTTAAATCGCAATTTCTCAAGGACGAAACATTTTTATCGTAAAATTCAAGCATCTATTTCTGCCTCTACGAATTCTACAAAAACTGATACTCGATTTTTCATCGTAAACTTAATTGACGCTGAGAAAACGAATTTCAAAAATTTGTGAGGTTATATCGATGTTCGTCATGCTCTTAATGATAACACTTTGTTATCTAATAACCGCCTCTGAAAATCTATATATATTCACAGTTTCGAAACATTTCTAAAACATGGAAATGCCCCCGAAAAAACGAATCAAATAATTCATTTTTTACGAAAATTCTATTTGCTCGACCCAAAAACCGCATCATCGTCCGAGTAAACACGAAGCGACGATAAATCAAGATTGTTCCGTAATTGCAAACCAACTTTAAACGATTCTACAAGATATTAATTTCCGGTTTTAAAACTCCTAAAAAAAAAAAACTCGGAGTCACCCAGCCTATTTTGAGTGTCCCAAAATTCCATTTTTTTTAAATTTTTATCCAACTTCGTCGATCCCTCTTTAATTTTAAATTTAACTCGAAAAGCGTCGAATATTTAATATTCTTGTTACAAATTAAAAAAAAAAAATTTTTTTAACCCAATAGACAATAAAAACTACAATGACGCGATCGCGTGAGCTGAGGGACGAAAAAATACTTTTGTCCATTGAATGTCGTTTCTATGAATCGTTGCGATTGTTCATTACGAAACAATGACTTATTGTATTAACGAGAATCAGCCCCCCCCCCCTCTGCGCCCCTTCTAGCCTGCCGATTAAATAACGATCTTAGTCTTAAGGCTTTCACGGTGCTTATCATCATTTTGAAAAGTTGTGGTTTCCGGATGGATGTCGTGTCGAGGTTCAGAATTATGCCAACGTTTCGCAAACGTTACAGTCTGCGTCATAAATAACGATCGTTTATTCGTGATCGATTTTTGATTGGTCTCTTTCGCCACTTACCGGGCTTTAATTTTGGCCAGTCGTTTCGATCGAAACGTTCATCCTCGTATTCCACGCCAGCGTGGGCAAAGATAAAACGAATCGGTTCGGCGAGAGCCTTAACCGGGAAATACGTAAGCTTGTAGTTCACCATTTTTTTTTTCCTGAAAGTGAAAGAATTTTTTTTTTTTGCATTATCTAAAAATAGGATTTATCGTAAATAAAATCTTTCCAGAGCATCCACAGGCGTTTTCATACTGATCGATGATTTTTTAAATCTCGTCAATGTTGGCTCCACAACGCGGTAAAATCGCCCAGCGATAAACGCTAAAGTCTACGATGTAATTTTTTGTTGAGTCATTCTTCATATCTCGTGTTATTCAGACACAGTTGATCGACCGATTCTCAACTCGACGCTGAAGCTACTTTCGAGTGATACGAAAACAGAAATAATCTTTCGATTATTTGATCAACGATTAAACGGTCTCTTATCGTTCTTCATTAATTCCATATTTGGAGTAAAAGGAAAACAAGATTGTTCCAATGATTCTTCTATCGTTAAAACCGTTTTATCGTTAAAATCGCCTGTTTTTTGATTACTCACCTTTAATTTTCGATACAACACATTCAATTAAAATATTTTCTAAAGAATTACCAATTTGTTCGAAAACAAAATTCTATTCGAAACAGAAAAATTTAGTTTGTTTTAGTTTTTTTTTTAGTTTTGAAAATTTAGTTTTTAAAAATTTTTTAGTTTTATATTTTTAAAACTTAGTTAAAAAAATTTAGTTTTTAAAAATTTAGTTTAAAAAAAAATAATAATATTCAATTAATTCGAAACAAAAATATATTTTCAATGAATTCGAATATAACATTAAATTAATTCGAAAAAAGCTTGTTGCGTTTGTTTGGGTTAAGAAATGTTTTATCGTTAAAATCGCCTTTTTTTAATTACTCACCTTTAATTGTCGATTCAACACATTCAATTAAAATATTTTCTAAACAATTACCAATTTGTTCGAAAACAAAATTCCATTCGAAAAAAAAAAATTCAGATCGAAAACAATAATATTCAATTAATTCGAAACAAAAGTATATTTTCAATGAATTCGAATAAATATAACATTCAATTAATTCGAAAAAAAGCTTCTTGCGTTTGTTTGGGTTAAGAAATGCTTCCTAATAACCTAAAATTGATGAAATTAGGTTATTAGGTTATTTGGAAAATAACCTAAAAACTGATAAAACAGAGTCCGGGTTGGTCCGAATAAAAAATACACTGATACCAACAAACGTTTAAACAGCTCTCTACAAACTACTCGTTACCGACCGAGGCTATATGTAAAATATCGATAAGCTATATGTAAAACGACCAAGTTGATCGAGATTGGGGGGAAGGGATAGAGTACAAAACTGACAGACGCTATAGCAAAAAATACCGAGTTTCTGTCAAAGATCCGCTAAGATAAATTTTTGTTCGAAGATTTCTACCAGTGTATTTTTCATCAGAAACAATTTTTAGGTTAGAGTGTAACCGCCCTCTTGGAGCAAATATTTCGTAAAAAATTGCATCGATTGGTCGAGTTACTATTTTTGTGAGGATTCAAATCAGCCTCGATTCAAAACCCGAGCAAACCCAAACAAAAATATAAAATTTGTGTCGAATCGCGGTATAAGAGCGGTTTGTTATCAATCGTAGATTTTAAAAGAAAAATTGCTTTTAACGGACATATCCGGTATGTCCGACGCGAGCACTTGGACGGACATTTTGGGCGATTCACACGAGCCGGTAACCTAGTCCGTTTCGTAAATAAAACAAATGTACAAACAAACC
The DNA here is from genome assembly GCA_030522765.1 of Ophioninae sp. B BG-2022a. Taxonomy (NCBI): domain Eukaryota; kingdom Metazoa; phylum Arthropoda; class Insecta; order Hymenoptera; family Ichneumonidae; species Ophioninae sp. B BG-2022a. The sequence continues at coordinate 4,118 of JAPYZJ010000747.1, forward strand.
CAAACAAAATAAAATGTGAGCGACGAAATCGAATTTAACCGAGAATGGACGATTGCCGAGTGATAAGGAAGTTTCGGGACGAACGAACTCACGCAATATGCCGGGTGGTCATCAGCGTCACTTCGAACGCCGATCCAGAAAACGTTATAAGCCGAAATCACAAAAGGGCTCTGTCTGTTTACGAAAAATAACCTGGTCTATTCGATTCGACCGGACTCTTCGAATTTTTCGGTAAAAAATCATATCGTATGCCTGACTTACGTTCTGGAAGGGTTCTGGAAGCTTCAACGGTCACAGTTACTATGCCGTGTGTTGCCAACGAGCATCGACAATTATCAAACAAAAAGAATCGTGGAGGAAGCTGCAAAGGGCGTCTGCGCGAACGGACGCCGGCTCTTCGCAATAGAGAGCAGAGGGGATAACCCCTCCGCGTCGCGTTTGCGATAAACCAACCGGAAGTAGAATCAAGCTGACATGGGAACGATTGAAACTCGATGGTAACGTAGAGAAATAGTTTACCGACCGCTCGGTCGATAACCCACCTTTTTTTACCATCGGTCGATAAACACCCTCTTTTTGCCATCAGTCGGTAATTCGTTTACGCTTTTTCGTTCGATCGATAAAATTCAGGGTAAAACGTTTTAATGTCGTCATGACGACGAGCCGAAACACTTCCGCTCGTAATAATTCTCGGAGTTTCGTCGAAATCAACGAAACGTTCCTGACACAATTTCGAGTTCGTGAAAAATTACAATTCAATAAATTTGAAAATCAATATTCGATTTCCGCTTCTTACATGTTTCACTAATATAAACCATTTCAAGGTCGAAGAAATGGAACGTTCGGAGAATCCTGGAACGGCGAAATCGTCCGAGAGGCCAACCTCGAATTGGCGATCGAGGGATGAAAACGAGGATAATCCTAAAGATCCAATGGAAGGATCGGTTACCAGCGCTGGGAGACCGCAAACAAGAATCGAAAGACCGGTCTCCCGGAGGGGATTGCAAAGCGCACAAGGTAACGTCGCCAACAGAGCTACGACTCCAGCGAGAAACGCTATCGCAAGGCCACCCTCAGCTTCCGTTTATTCCGCACGCGTTATGACCGGAAATAACAGAATCGCCAATACCGGAAGCTCTCTCACTCGTCTCAATACCGGTTTACCACCCAATATTCAAATCAACATGAACGCCCTCGATCGACCCATCACTCAGCAAGGCATCGCCGGCGTTCGACCAGGAACGACCCGAGGACTCCCGATGAACAGGTTTCCTTGACATTTCTCTCCTTTCGTCACCTGTTGACAATAATCAAAAAAACATTTTTTTTAACGTTTAGACGTTTTTAACGTTTTTTAATTAATTTCTTTCCCCCCAATTTCCAATCCCCAATTAAATCCAATTCCAATTGTAATTTTTTTCCCCCAATTTTTTGTTCTTATAAACTTCCTATGAAAATTCGAAATTTTCATGGAAAATATTTGTAAGAAGAAATTCGATCGATTCAAAAAATAATACATTTTCGTTGCACTCCAGCGTTGTGTCTGATCTGCTTTTTTCTCGAGATTTCTTTGTTTTAATGAGGAACATAAAAATGGACAAAAAATGTCAAAAATGGACGACGAAATATTAACCTTGCAAACTTCGTCACTGAGTGAATTACACGAACTATCGCAGCACAAAAAAAATTATTTTTATTGCTCAATTAAAATTCAGGACGAAATAGCTTATAAAGGGAGACTTCGAATTTTCACAGTAATCCTAGAACTTTAAAATAATCCTAAATAAAACCTAAACCTAACCTAAATTAAATAATCCTAAATTTAATTTATCTGGGTTTTTCAGGTTTAGGTATAATTTAAATTATACCCAAACCTGAAAAATCCAGAATTTAAAATCGCATTCAGTTTAACGTAATAAAAAACGGTAGCTTTTCATATCCGTTTTCCCAGGTATACGAAACAACAATTATAATAATCGCTGAACGATGATTTTTTGATTAATCATAAAATCACAAGAGAAGGAATTCTGAGTTAAAAAAAAATCATCTCAAAAGCAAAATAAAAATTTCCCAATAAGGCAACTTCGTGAAACGAGGTATATCCAAGCTTTGCGATTCCATTGAAATAAATGGCAGAAATTTAGATCGCTATTGATAAGAAAACGATAAAATATATTTGATACCATGAAATTTCCCAGGCAGATTCAAGACAAGAGATACTACGAGGGTTTGGTTCAGTTGAAGATCCGTGAGCTGAGTCAGGAGATCAGTTCGATAAGTCGAGAGATCGAATCACAGAACAAGGAACGAGCGACGTTTCTGCACTACGACAATCGTGCGAAAGAATTGGCGAGTGAATTGACAGAATTGCAGGGTCAATTGGGTGATTACAACATCGTGATAGACAAGAGTACCTCAAACGTGGAGGAAGAAAAAATAGATATCGAAACCGGTGAGATGCGATCGCGAAACGATCGTACGTTGAAAGAAATCGAGAATCTCTTCGAGCAGAGACGCATGAAAGAGCAACAATTGCGAGACGCAACGGAGAAGATAGAATCGGAAGAAAAAAAAGCGGCGAAGTTGATAGAAACGATGGATCGTGAAAGCCGTGAAAAATACGAAATTCTAAGCGTGAAAAAATCAGAACTCGAAACCGGAATCGGTAAAATGCAAAGAGAAATCGATTTGATATCGCGTGAAAAAAGAAGATTAGAAGAAGAAATATCTTTGTCTCAAATAAAGCAAGAAGCTGTAAAGCTACGTGTAAAACTGGTGGAATTGGAAGAAAAAAGGAATAAACTCCAGGAAGATCGGGACAACAAGTTGTCACCTGAGGAAGAAAGAGAGCGTCTTTTGTCGAGGGTTAAACAAGACAACACGGAAATAGCGGCAGCTGATAGACGAATGGCTGACGCTGAAAAAAAAATCGGAGAATTGGAACACGAGCTCGAACAATTGGAAACCGATTTGGAAGAAGTCCAATCGGAGAAACAGGTGAAATACAAAGAATTGAAAAAACGCGAAGAAGCCATGGAACAATTCATGCCATCTTTCGAACAAAATAAAATTGAAGAAATCGATAAACTCGAAAGTTTGGAAGAAAGAGTCGTTGAACGATTGGAAGAATTATCGTACGCTGTTGACAGCGATCCCAGATTTACGACGAGTGAAGAAATCGCTCTTTTACAAATGGACACGTCACAGGAGAATCCAGAGGAAACGAAGATCGATCAGAGCTTCGAAGGACTCACCAGGGAACACGCCAGACTGCAACAGACTCAAACGAAAATAATGAATCTCGAGAAACGCTTGAAAAACGAGCTCGTCGAGCTCAACGATAAAATCAATAAGAGACAGAACGAACTCGTCGTTCTCGAAGATTTGGACGGATTGAAAGCTCGCTCGGAATTGCAATATCAAAAATTCCTGAGCGAAAGGGAAGATTTGAAAAAGAAACAACCAGTTTCGAAACAAGCACTCGAAAGAGCCAGAAACGAGCACGACGAGATTAAGAAACGTTTGGAGAAGAATGAAACTTATCTGCAGATAAGCGCTCTCGAGGCGAAATTGAAAAAAATTAAGGAGAACAACAAGAGCCTCGAAGATTTCATCGTCGAAGGAAAAAATCGCGTTAATTATCAACCACTCAGGGAACAAACGTTGGCGCTTCGCGATCGATACAACAGTGCCCTTCGCGAAAGCTTTAAATCGTCTTATTAATCAACAAACGAAATTAATTGAAAGGTAATTAATCAATAAGATGTAAATTAATTTCAAGCTTATCAATTGATTACTTTTTAATTTCATTCAAGCTAATTGAATAATTGAAGAATTTTTTAATCAATTCATCAATTGCCGAAAACAATTTAGATCGGATTAAATTCAATTTCTTATTACATTTAAATTAATTTCAAGCTAATTGATCGATTATTTTTCAATCGTCTTATCAATTAGCGAACAACAATTAACAAAGTTCGCTAATTGGTCAATGAACACGTTTAACTTAAAACTAATTAACCAATAAGTTTTTAAGTTTTTAATTAACATAAATTAAGAAACTAATTATCCTTAAGTAGTCTTATTAATGAATAAACACGTATTAATTGATTATTTAATTCTTATCAATCTCATTAATTAATCTATTCAAATCTAATTAATAAAAAGAATCAATAAGGATTTAAATGACTTTTAAGCTAATTAGTTAATTGCCTTTCAATTTTACAATTATCCGTAAAATGATGAACTAATTAAAAACTGATTAGCTAATTAACTTTGAATGAACTTATAAATTTGAAACGAATTAGTTAATCAGCTTTATATTCTTTAAATAGTCTTATATTTATTCGGAGCTATTTAATGAATTATTTTGAAGTCGATTTATGGATCAACGAAGATTACCTTTTTTTTCATCCGCGTCGAATCTGCGGGGCTATAACGCTTCCGCGCATCTGAAGTTCTCTGGCAACGGAACGTTGTGCTTCTTCAATAGGTCAACGAAATTCACCACGAAAGTTGGCGACTCCTTTATGTTCCTCTCCCGCATTTTTTCCCACAACTCAATAGCTCCTTGGCAATTACCCGATCTACCTGCGATTGAAGAAAGATCAAATAACGGATTTTCATTTTTCGATGTTATTTTCCGTTTGCGTTAACTCACTGAACGCGGAAATGGACTCCTCGATTACCAAATCCGTTTGCGCCGCCGATAAGTTCAAGCAGGAATCGAAAAGCTCCGTTAATATCTGCAATTTCTTCTCGTTCGATACGTAGGTCAGATTATTCTTCAACAAGTCCATGCGAACGTGATTCGTCTGGAAATCAAAGAAGATTCGAAGGGATTAGAATAGAATTGATACAACGTGCATCGAAATCATCGAAATTCACGAAAACGACGAATTTATAATATCGATTTTTTTTTTCATTTCCAGTATTTAGGAAATAGATTTTTTTTTGAAAATCACATTCCAAATTCCTAAACGAGAATCTCAGAATTGTTACAGGCTTTTTCGTTATGATTTCTGTGCGATGGAAATTTGAGAAATTGAAAAATAACGACTCTGAAGTTTGCATCGTTTGAAGCAACGATTTTTATTTTTATTAAATTTTATTATTATTAAACTTTTTTTTGCAATTAGTTGCCAAAAATTTCTAATAAAAATATGTAAAACCGTTGAAGCTGTTTTTGCAGCCAAAATTGATTACCGAAGTATTAGAAAATTTTTTAAAACAACAATGAACTTTCGCTGCATTCCGACGTTGCATATTTCATTTTAATCGCTGTGGATGAGAAGAAAAACGTTCGAAATAAAATAAAATGAAAATATTTTATCAGAGATCTCGAAGATCTTAAATTGGCTCGTTTTTTAGGAAAAGTCACCGCTATCTACCAACGAATGATAAAAATGTTAAAAAAATAAATAAATGAATGAATAAAAACCAACTGTACTTCGATAAATTGTCGCAATTCTTGTCGCATGCTATTTCCGGCGAGGCCCTGTACCAAATCGACGTTGAGTCCATTGGAGCCGTACAATTCTCTGGTGATGCTCGCAACTTCGTCGAGAAGCTGAATCGATCGGTTCTTCATAGGTCCATCCTCTTTTATGGACTTCAACAGTTCGTTGATGAGAACTTGTCGAAGTGGAGTGCATTTGTATCGTTCAGCCAATTCTTTGAAAGTATCGAAAGCGCTTTCAAGATCATTGTTGATAAGATGTCTACGAATGAGGGGTCCGAGAAGAGTATTGTTTTTTGCACAGTAGCCTTGGCAAACGAGAATATCGAGGATGGTTTCGGTAATTTCGGGAAAATCGCTATGAGCAATGGCGTTTAACAAACGCCAGCAGTCCTTGGCTACGCCAGCTCCGCCTTTGGATCTTTGAGATTCGATGACTTCGATGATTTCTTCGATGCGTCGATTGTTATCGTCGATGCTTTTGTCTTCGACGAGAGCGATGGCGAACTGGAGAATCTTGGCGTCGTCTATTTCGAAATCCGGATGATAACACCGAAGCGACGCGTACGAATCTCTCGCTTCGGCGACTCTGCCGTTTCTCGCGTAAAAATTAAACATCATCGCGTACATTCCAGAAGTCCAGAGATAACCGTTCTCGTCGTACTGCTTTTTTACCTCGTTAATTTTGGCAACGTTGTTTTGCCGACAGTATTCCAGAAGAAGTTTCCTCAGTACGCCGCGGGTGTTCATTTTCTTGGCCTTCAACTCGATAAGATGGCACTCCAGCTCGTCCAAACTCATATCCCTCGGATGAGTCGCTTTGTTCATCGTTCTGTCCAGAGGATTCATTATCGCTCCGGCCCACTTCGTCACGTCTGGCGTTCCTTCTCCTTCGCTCTCCGGTAAACTCGCGAGGTGCACGTCGCGCGCCTTGAAAGCTTCGAGAAACTTTTTCACCGTCGGCAAGTCCTTTTCTTTCGGCGTTTCTCCGAACAACATTACGAGGAACTCTTCGGGATAGTACTTGTTGCCGGGAGCTTCTTTCAATATAAAGACGCAGCGATCGATGTCTTCCTCGCCAGAGTATGCGATCTGCAACGGTTGAAGAATCCTAGAAAAATCAATAAGCGCAGAGTACTTTGCGCAAAGTTTCGTAGCTTCCGTCAAACGTCCGTGCATCAACAGATGGCACATCAGAGGTGTTATAAATACTCGAACGGTCAGACCTGTATCGCCCAACTTTTGCACCGTTACCCCAACGTTCGTAGTGTTAACGAAGGGAAGAACGTAATCGCTGAGAGTTTCGTGATCGACGGTAACTCCGAGTCTCAACATCTCACGGATCGTATCGAGTATTTTGGATTCGCCTTCGTTTCTCGAAGCGTCCAGTAATATCGGCCAGTAATAATGTGACCTTACAGGAATTCCTTTATTCCGCATTTGCCCGAACAGCTTTGTCGCCAAAATCCACTCTTTACAATCCAGAGCACCTTTCGTAAGGTATACTATCGCGGACGAGTACTTTTTCTCGTGCTCCAAACAGTCCGCTATACCCGATGCGACTTCGGCAGGAATTTTGGCTTTTATCAAGTTTCTCAAGAAATGCTGGAGGAACGAGTCTCTTCTCTCCGTAGTTTCGTTCGTCACAACCTTGTCGACTATTCTGAAAGCGTCCTCAGCTTTACCCGCGAACGTTAACTCGGCTATCTCGTCGGCTATCGTCGGATTGCTGAAATCAACGCCTTTCGGCAGATAATCCAGTACGGACCGTACGTGTTTACCGTTGTCCGAAAAACTCAAACTCCTGACTATACGCATCAGCTGCTCGACGTTAACTTCCAGAGAATTCAGAATATTTTTAACAGCGTTGATGTCTCCGATAGCGGCGTAGCCGCAAGCTACGTGACTCAGGATCTGCGCATTGGGTACGATACCCTCGTCTTTCATGGCGGCCAGGCTCGAAAGGACAGACTCGATGTCTCTTTTTGCCGCGAACGCTTGAACCAGAGAACTATAAGCTAGCTCGCTCTGATAACAATCGGAACTCTCCATCAGCGACAAGATTCGCTTCGTCGATTCGACGTCGCCACTTTTGGCTACGCAATTCAACATCAGCTTGTAAATCTCAAAATCAACGGGTACTTTCGTATCGGCGAGAAATTTGTCCGGATCGAAGCTCAACGAATGTCGCGCGTAAACAGCCAATAGAATTTTGACGTGATTGGCTGTAGGAAATGGTAAATTTTCTTTTATCAACGACCACACTTGATCGATAAAATTACGACGATGCGCTAAGGATACGCTTGGTGATAAATGACCGCAAGCGTGCAGCACCGTCAATCCGAATGTTTCGGAACAAACGGCCTTTCCAGGATCATCCCGATGGGTCATCAATCGAAGCAACTTTTCTTTTTCTATTTTGCCATCTTCCGAGTTATTGCACAGCTGCGATAATTGCGACTGTACGCTGATCCTTCTAGGATTCTCGTTTTCAATGTTTTCATAGTTGTCGATCGAAATTTTACGACTTACGAGCCTAAAAGTTGGATGGTTTGGTCTCAGGACTGACGTAACATAACCTTCAATACGCGCAACGTGCACGAAACTTCGGCTGTATATGATTCGACGGTTCATCAAAGATTCACCGAATGATCCTGCGATCCGTCTGCTCATACGGAGCAATGCCATTTTTAGCGATTCGATATTTTATCTCACTATCGAATACGCATTTTTGAAAACGCGGTACAATAATTAATAATCTTCAACACAACGTGACCGATTTCGGCACCGGTATCAGCTGGTTTCATTCGAAAACACGCATGCGCGACGATTAGTAACCTGTTTCTGCCGCTAGGCGAACCAGCTTCACTGGCGGGAAATTCAAAAATAGGTGAAACACGAAAACAGTCATTATCATTTTCGAAGTTGTGACAAAACGTAAACTTTCTGATAAAGACTGACAAATCTTCCAAAGTCTGAAAGGGAAATAGAAAATTTATGTTTTCTACATAACCCAACTTTGGAAATTCGAAATAAACGAAACAACGAAGCTTCCGATGAAAAATCGAAAAAACATAATTCCACTAATTTATTTTACGCTTCTCACTCTCTCACACTAAATTCATCTCAGCGATTATACCGATAAATTCGTCGTAAAAAAAACATTGTGTCGTGTCCTGATTACAAGCGAATATTCAGTTCTGTACGAATACACATGATGCAAGGACTAGGGTTTGTCTACAGTGCAGACAATTTTAAGGCAGCCCTCTCGATGCAGACTAGTCATGTAGCGAAAAATATCGAAATGATGATTTTTCGACATCTCGAATATGTGAGTTAAAATTAATTGATATTAAATAAGCTTATCCAAGTGAACACAATTAGTCGACAGTTTATTATAAATAATTAAGTTATTGATTAATAATCATTGTTTTAACGTGTGAAAACGTAGCATTTTTTTCTTGCGCATGTTCGGGCGTACTCTTATTTTTTCACCTACCGAAGCAAAATTGCCATGAAAAATTCCAATTTTCAAATATTCATAACTCGAAAATTAGGTCGATAAGTGGCATCGGAATTTCACGAAATAACAAAATATACTAAAAATGAGAACTATTTTTAAAAAATCATGTAAATCTTATGAATTGAGTCATCCCGATCGGACTACCTTAACTTTCGTTTACCCCTTAATTCGCACGAACTTTTCACGCCGCGACTAACGTGGCAACTGAATTTGCGAAAAAAAAAAAAATCAAAAACGAATCAGTAGACAAAAAAATGCATTCGAGGAAACACGTCTGATAAAAGGTTCACAGAACCGTAAGGAATCGACCGGCGATCGTACAATAATTGACTGAGTGACGAGGGAGACGAAAAACTCGAATCGACTCTGTCAAATTTCGAAAAAACTTTCTTCCGTTTTCGTCAAAGTGTCAATAGAACTTGATCACCGGAGTTTTGAATATTATCGAATTTCTCAATTTTGGCAAAGTTTTCGAATGTACGATCGAGATCATTTTGATCGGTGATGATCGATTTCGCGACGTTGCTGATACCATGATGAATTTTCCTATGTTTCAAAAGATCGCCGCGTTGCCGATAGCTTTTTGGGCAAACGTCGCAAACGTGAGGTTTCTCACCGGTGTGACGTCTGATGTGAACGGTAAGTACGTGAGATCTGCGAAAGGCTTGTCCGCAAATATCGCATTTGTAGGGTCTCTCGTTAGTGTGTATTTTGCAATGTTGACTATAAACGTGTTGAGTCATGAAGGCTTTGTTGCAAAATTCGCATTTGTAAGGACGATTACCGGTGTGTTTCTTTATGTGATTGTCGCGATCGCCCTTGATCTTGAAAGTACGAGGACACTTGGTGCAACTGTACGGTCGTAAATCCGAGTGAATTTTCAAATGGGTGTAAAGTCCAGAACTTTGTGAGAATCCTTTGCCGCATACGACGCACTTGTAAGGTCGTTCTCCGGTGTGCATTCTGATGTGTTTTATAAGAGCGACTTCTTGGCCGAATTGCTTGCAGCAATATTGGCAATCGTAGGTAAAACTCGATCTCTCGTGGATGTTTGATTGATAAGGATGAGCGAGAGCCCGATGAACGGAAACTTCGCGATAATCGATGAAACTCGAATTACAAACGCGACAGATATAAGGCCTGTCGATTCCTCGATGTTGAATCCCATGATTCGAATGACTGGAATGATGAAGAAACGTTTTGTCGCAATATTTGCATACGTAGTATCGCTTTATACCGATTTCATCGAAAGCTTGTTTGTGAGATCGAACGGTTTTGTGCGTCGCTAATTGACGATGAGAATCGAACTCGAGATCGCACGTGGCGCAACGATATTTTTTCTTTTTACCGTGCTCCGTTTCACGATGATCGTGCAGTGAACTCGGTATCGTGAAATTGTGCTCGCAATATTCGCACGCGTAGAGACACGTTACGATTAATTCTTCGATCGGATATTCGCTTATTTCGTCAATGTTAGAACGATACCAATCGTGCTTCCTTCTACCGTGATTTCCAGCTTCGTTTTCATCCGCGAATGCTTCGCAGCATACTTTGCACTTCCAACACTTCGTGCCTGATATCTCCTTCAACGAATCGACGTGCAACGCTTTTATGTGCTTTTCCAAACTTCCCTTTCGCGTGAATTCCTTATTGCAGAAGTGACACCCGTAACGACCCTTCGATCCAACGATCCTCTTTTCTCTTATCACGGAATTCGTTGACTCTACTTTCGTACAATCATCTTTTGATGTTTCTTCACTCCGAACGTTTTCTTCCATTTCTTCAATCACGGAAATCGTATTTTCATAAATGTTGGATATCCCTTGTTTTTCGTCCCTCGACGATGAGTCTTCAATATTCTCAACGGACGAAAACGTTTTTCCTACTTTTTCCAAGTCCGAATCTTTCTTCAAATCTTCTTTGAGATATATACCACTCTTCGGTACGGTCCTCATTTCACCCTCGACGCAAAGGGGACATTTCTCCTCGCTTCCACTTACGAAGAAGTTCCGCTCTTGCAAAAGTACCTTTAGCTTCTCTTCGGCTTGCAGCGAAGCTACTGCAAACTCGTGGCAAACGTTCAGCTTCGCGTTACAATCTTGGCATATCTGCTTCGGTAAGGGATCCGTCACGGTCACCTGAAAATTAACATTTTTTTTTTCGTTCTCTAATTAAGAGGGAGCCCCCCCCCCCTCCAAATAGACACCCAAACAATCTCTATTTCATAAAAACGAGGCTCACCGTAACAGGAAGACACAAATTAATTTTGTCAGCCGGGTCGAATTCGTCTTCGGCGATTTCTGATTTAACGGCGAACAAGCGTACAGGATCTGAGGCAAGTTTGCCGCACAATCGACAAAGAATACCAGGATGTTTGTAATTATCGACCGTCTTGAATAAATCGTGAGCCTCGATTTTCCCGTCGAGGGTAACTTCCTCGATCTCATCCTTGTTCGCTTCAACGTTTTCTTCTTCTCCTTTCTCTTGATCTTTCCCATTTCCGATCGACACAATTTCATCCTCGACGACGAATGATCCGGGTCGATCGCTTTTAGGCTTCAGCAACGACAAGTTCGATGTCGTCTCGCCGCTAACAACCGACGACAACGATGATCCTTGCTCGAAATGACTATCGCAAAGAAAATACGTTTCGCCTTCTTCCCTGCTATCATCAAAGATTCCGTTGTACAGATCTAACCTCCCTATTTCGGAAAGACAAGCGTAAAGCCTGAAAAATAAATGGATCGAAATTTTTTCTTGTGACGTTGCGTCCTTCAGATTTCTTCCCTGAAAGGAAGTATCGTTGAACCTTCCGACCCGTTAAGATTTTATAAAAATTTCTTCCGTACCTATCACGATCCGTCGGCAATGGATAAAAAGGCTTTTCCGGCGTGGTCTCTTCCGTATTGGAACAGCCGTGAGCGCAGCAAACTCGGAATTCTACGTTAGCTTCTGGAATTCGAGCGGAAAGCGGATCTGCCGTTGCGTCCGTGCTGAACCATTCTTGAGCTATGAAAATCCAAGCGCAAGTTTCTTGATAATTTAAAACGAACATCGTACTAACGGCTGGATGTTGAATCGGAAATAACTACCGGCTTCGTCTTTAAAAGCCGTTTGTGTCACGATTGCTACGATCTCTCGCGTAATTATTGAATTTACCCGTTCCAGCGACGTAATCGAAAATCTTTGTATTTTCCGCTACGCTAGCTCCATTAGTGATCAGCTGTTGAATGGAATCCGACAAGCCGAGGAGTTCGTGATCGGCGTACTGATTTTTCAGATCCTCGAATGTATCTTCCGGCTGAACGTTCAACTCGATCCGATGACCTTCTCCGGTTTCCAGGATTAACGTAAGCATTGTCACCTATCAAAAAACGTAACCCATGAAAAAAAAAATTTTCCATTTTTGAATTGAAAAAAGTGTTCGGTGTGCGTGTAATTAAAATCAAAGTAAACGCGCCGTAAATTTGTCTACAATTTCACAAACCCAAACAAAGTCGAAGTTAACGCGTCGTGATTTTGAGGTTATAGGTACGGAATATTCCTTTCGGTTAGATCGTCGTTATTTATTTAAAGGTTGAGTAAAATCGTCGCAAATGAAAATACTTACATCGATGTTTCTAATTACACTTCCGGAAAAGACGAAAACATTTCGCCGCGATGATGAGGTGCAAAACAAACGTGAAGGGAGAAGAAAACTGGCGCGAACTGCAAGATTTCGAGACGAGATACCACGAAATTATTGATATCCTTACCGTTGATGCAGCAATACACCGCTAGATGTCAATCCTAGCTCCGTTTTGTGGGGTTTGTTATTTGTCCACAAATAATTTACATTAAACGGTTTTGCTTTGCTTATATTTTATATTTTCACCGACTGCATTTCCTTTTTCATATACTAACTGTTCTTCAGTCTTCAAACTCTATATATATATATTTTAGGAATTAAACAAATGAACAACAATAATATTATATCTTTATTTGAATTTAGTAACGGCTTGCCTCCTTTTGCCGCTGGCACTTCAAAGGCGCTGCCTGACAATGTACGCTCAGTCGGTAAGAAAGTTGGACAAATTTGGAATGACAGAGGTGCCACGGCGTTTCGTACAGAAAAAATCGCCGAGATCGGCAATGCAGTTTCCATTTAGTAATCAGCGCCCCAGTGGTTGCATCGTGAACTAGCCGGGCTACGAGAGCATCCAAAAAAGCGCAGTCCCACCAGGATAAATAGACAAGTGTGCCACAACGAGAGTGTGAAAAAAATCGTATTTGTCGTACGTCTGTCATTATCGTTTTACGGGAAACAAGATTTTTCCGACAGATGTATCGACGTTTAATCGTCCAAAAGAAATCATATATTCGAGGCGATCGTAGCGACACGTGAGATTTACGAATCAGACCGAGCGCTAAATGCGACAAATGCGGCGCGTGGTCCTCGGAACTATCGACAACGAAAACAGCCCCCGAACTGTCGTGCTCTTCTCGTATCTAGGAAGCTTCTTTTTTTTCCCGTAACAGTGCGCGCATTTCCCAGCTGTCGAGTGAAGAAATAAAAATAAAGCAGCGCACGAAATATCCGGATTGACTAAAAGTGCACGAAAGAAGGCTCGCAAAATTCTAGTGTGATTGAATAATATTGAGGTTATTCGTATTCCCCCGATTTCGTAGTTATAAGTCGAGAACTAGCTCAACGTGAAGTAAAAATTACGGTGAAAAAAAGATTAGCGTAGAGATATCAAACAAGAGTGTAAAATCATGGCAAAAACGTATGATTACTTGTACAAATTGTTACTCATCGGAGATTCCGGAGTGGGTAAAACTTGTGTTTTATTCAGATTTTCCGAGGATGCTTTCAACACGACCTTCATATCCACCATTGGTGAGTAGCGAACCCTACTCGGCAACGTCACAACGATCAACGACGCCAAAAAACCAGTTGCCCCCAACAATCCTCCTATCTTTCCCGATCATTCCCATTTATTTTTTTTCAACGTTCTCCTTATTGTTCATTTACATATTCAAAGTTTTGGGTGTGTCTCTTGCGCCCGCATTTATCTCTTTTCCTCTCTCTCCCTCTCCCGCGATCTCTTCGTTTCTGGTTCTCCCTATCTTTTTCCGTCTCGCTCTTTTGACCCCCCCCCCCCTCCTCTCTTTCGCTGGCCATCTATCTCGCCCGGATTCTCCTGAGACGAGGAAACGTCATCGTTCGTTGGACAAAGACTTACGTTGTTCAGATTTCGATTCGAAAAAATAAAAAAAAATCTCGTCCCTTTGCAACCGCTCTCGATGACATTACGCCAGAGTTATGCGAGGTCGAACATAACCTCGAAACTTTACGAATCCGATACGACGCATTACTGCTAAGAATTTGTTTTTATACCGCGTTTTACGCGATGATGCTTGAGTATCAACGCTCGCGTTTGTACGTAAGATCGGAACGTGTTCTTTCGATGTATCACGACAGAGCGCACGCGTTTGTGTTTCCGTACACGTTTCGTGACGTCTTACTTGTTGCTGACCACGATACATGCGTGTATACAAATGTTTTCTTTTTTTTTGTTTCTTCGCAGGAATCGATTTCAAGATACGCACAATAGAACTCGATGGAAAGAAAATCAAACTACAAATATGGTAATTATAGAATTACTACGCATATGTATAACGATTTCCTTCCAATATTAATATTATAGCTGCACCTAGCGAAATCAACTCATCTGGCAACTTCTGATATAAATATTTGATAATTCCGGGTTTTTAACCCTTTGAGTACATTCTGGGTCGTTTTGACTCGTAACGTTATTTCGTACGAGTACTTATTTTCAATGCACGCTCCATTGAGCGAATGTTTTGCCATTTTGTTTTCGGTTCTGTCAAAACGTAAATCTAGAACCATAAAATATCGATCGTTTGCTGTAAAAAATTTTTCTACAAGAAGAAACGAAAAAATGCATATTTACCGAAATACAAGAATTGGAAAAACATCAAGAGTCAGATTGACGCAGTAGACACTTTTAGGTTGGCGACGGAAGTGTGCATTCGAAGGGTTAATGCTTTTTTTGCTTTTATACCGTTTTACTATTTTTCTTCCCTAAAGCGTCACATCTTACGAGTATAACTTTCAATTTTTACTCAGCTGTGCGGATAATTACCAAAATGATAATTTTTTAAAAGTCGCTTAGAGGTTTTTGTGATGTTTTTTTTAACACGTTGCTATATCTGGTTTTGCAAATAATTTCTAAGCCATCTACGATCGTCAAATCGTGTACACTAATTTTTAATCAAGTAAAATTGATTCGCCGTAACCATCAATGCCTGGATTACGTAACGAAAAAGAATATCTTCCACGGAGATTTGCGAGAAAAAATTGATTAGTTTTTATCAAAAATTAGACTAAAATCATTCATAAAAAACGACAAAATGGGATTGGAATTATTCCAATGATTCGATAAATCCAGTAAAAAAACATTAGTTCTGCTTGCGATATTCATTAATCTTTTGACCGTTTCAGGGACACTGCCGGTCAAGAAAGATTCCGTACGATCACAATGGCGTATTACCGCGGCGCGATGGGTATCATGTTAGTCTACGACGTGACCAACGAAAAGAGTTTCGAGAACATAAAAAATTGGATACGCAATATCGAGGAGAACGCTTCCGCTGACGTTGAGAAAATGCTACTAGGCAACAAATGCGAGCTCACGGACAGGAGGCAAGTCTCGAAAGAACGAGGCGAACAATTAGCCATCGAGTACGGTATCAAATTTATGGAAACATCCGCAAAGTCCAGCATCAACGTAGAGGAAGCTTTCTTCACGCTCGCTCGAGACATCAAAGCCAAGATGGAAAAAAAATTGGTAGGTTCGTTGCGTATATACTTTCAGCGGTTCGTTCCAATGTTTGGCAAACGTTGAGAATCATTACACCGTTTCGGTCCACTTCGTCGGTCGCATTTTCATTTCCATTGGGACAATTTCGGAATCTTTCACCAACAATCCTTAAATCTTCTTTTAAGGGGTTATATCTATCTGGGGATTCTTAAAATTTTAGAGAGACAGAATCTTGCAAATCCATTCGTGCGTGTTACTAATTAGATGAGGCATTTGGCGATCTTAAGGTAGTTCCTCGACGCAGACTAGTCATGTAGCGAAACATGTCTAAATGATGATTTTTCGAGGTCTCGAATATATGAGCTTAAATGAATTAATATTAACTAAACTTATCCAAGTGAACATAATTAGTCGATAGTTTATTATAAATTATTGAATTACTGTTCGAAATTGTTCGAAAATCGTATTTTTTCGTTAGTCTATTAGATTTTTATGTATCGTTGAGAAGAAACCGGAAGTTGGCTTCTTTCATCTACCGGAGCCTTGAGAAATTTCAATTCTCAAATATTAATTGCTCGGAAATTAACTCGATATGTGGCATTAAAATTTCAACAGAATAATGAAATATACTATATTCTTAAATATTAAAAAAACGATTATGTAAATCTCATGGATTGACCCATCACGATAAAACTACCTTAAGAGAGTCATAGCCTTAGAAAAAACGAATTTTGATAATTATTGAGGTTATCTCGATTTTCTACGCGTCCTTGAACTGGCCAACGGATCTAGGGGTCATTACGGCTTAAAAAGTTGAAAATTACGAAATAAACTATTTTTAATTTGCTAAAGAGAATATTTATAATTTTTTGCAACTTATGAGGGATCCGCTTGAATCACGACACTAAATAATACTTTATTTGTTCCCCTATGTCTATTTCTCTTGGTGCGGGTCTGTCCTGGCAGAAGGTAACTCTATCCCCTACTTCTATCTTTTTTTTTTCATTTTTTTGCTTGTTTACTAACGAGTGTATTTAATTGGATGAAGCTTTTATTTGGATATCTAGCGGAAGAACGAAATTGCGCTTTAATTTTTCCGATACTTGTTAAAAACAGTTTAAAAAAAACGAATTTGAAGTCTACGCGCGTAGACATTGCTTCCTTTTCCATTCTTCTTCCCAAAACTTGGAACGTGTACAGGAAATTCGTTTTGTCGTCATAAGTGCGGGAGAGAGTTATGAGTTTCGAATGTTGGTGAATTAATGCTTACGGCGATAAAGAAAATGAAAATCACTTTTCGCTTCACCAACTTTTTTTTCCAGAGGTTAATACTTCGGTGAAAAAAGGAGATTTTCGTTTCTTCCTTATTTAAAGTATTACTGAATGCCCTATTGTTTTTTTTTTACTCAGCTTCTGCAAACTTTTATGGTTATAAATTAAATTGAAGTAAATTATTACTTCTCGGCATTTTCTAATCCAAAATTCCTTCATTTTGGGTTTGTTTGGATTTGTTTGGGTTCTTCCATTTTGGATCAACGTTTCAACGATCAACTTTTTTGATTTTGGATTCTTCCATTTTTTCTAAACTTTGTATCCAATAATACCTCACTGATCTAAAAAAAAAATAAAAAATATATAAAGTCTTATTTTTCTCCGAAAGAAAGTCAATTTTCTGGGAATAAAGTTAAAAAGGAATTTTCAGCTCTCTCGTACTCTCGCATCGTTCAATTCACAGTATTGCTTCAATTAAATGTATTTATCTTTCTTCTTTCATCACTAACTTTCATTCCTCATTTCAATCGTATTTGTGGATCGAGTTTTGCACGTATGTCCTCGTATTCCGTAAAACAATCGTAAATTGCATTTTGCATCGTTTTTAAATTCGTAAATTGTCCATTTTAGTATAAGAAACACATTATAGAAACAATAAACTTTCGTCGTCTGGATTTTAACTTCATTTTAAAATACAAATAAGTAACTCGATCGTAAGAAAGTGCAGAAATAATATTTGAATTTTTCGTGAAAATTGTATTTTCACAGCATATAAATCGCTAAAAAAAAATATTAAAATGAAATTTTGTTGCAGTCCTGAAAGTTTCAAACCCATAAGCTTTTAAATAAAATCGATTATCCGACTTTTCTTTATGCATGTGCCGAATCCCATATGGCTTCGTGATTTCTTCGTTAATTTGATGAACCTTCCGCCGACAAATTTCTCGTTTCCCCAATATCTGAAAATGACCAAACCGATATAAATATTATCTTGTTTTTTGAATTCGGCGTTTGTCGGATACAGGAAGCGTCGAATCCACCGAAGAGCGGTGGCAATCAGTTGAAAGCATTGGAACCAGCGAGAAAGCCGCCGAGTTGGCTCGGTCGTTGTTCCATACTCTGACCCCCCCATCAGGACCGTATACTCCATCGACCCGATCAACACACGTTTCTTTCGTCGAACAGATTTTACGTTCAACGAGTCTCCGTTTGGGGCCTTCGCCAGTTGGCCGTGTGATTTAAAAATCCTTGGCGCCTTCGACCCTCAAAAAACAAAAAACGTTCGGTGATTTTCTTTTCTTTACGAAACATTTTTTTTTCTAAATAATTTAATTATCAAAGTCTCTTCGACTCGGGATTAAAGGGTGGCTGTTCTGTCTCGGCTTGGAACGAACGAGGCTTGACATTCGGGAAATCGCGATTCCACAGAATTTGGTATTTCGTTGAACCAGCCGCCGATAAATCTCGAGCTTTATTACGAAACGCTACAATACTTAGTTATACTTGCGTTTAACGGGAAAACTGAAGAAACAGGAGAAAGAGAAAGAAGGAGGAAAAGAAACGAAGGAAAAAAAAAGAGATGGTTAGCCTTGAACAAAAAAAAAGAAAAACGATATTAACGCTCATTGAATAATTTGTAAATGAAACCTCGCGACCTTTGCGTATTTGTTCTTCTCGTAACGCTCAACCCGTCGAAACTGGGGATCGATAAATGAAAAAAAAAAAAAACAAAAAAGTAACAATAACATCAACAAAATATCTTTAACGCGCGGACGAACAAGTATCACGTATGCAATAATAAAACGACAAGCGTCGAACAGCAATCGCGTTGGTGATCGGAGGCGCAGGGGGAAGTGAAGATTATCGTTTCATCTCAAAATTGTACGGAAAGTAAATCGTATGTGACGAGTACTCGGAAATTCTTAATTAAGGGTACGTAGAAGATGAACGACGCGTCATCGAAGTTCGATAAACGTAATCGAAATTTTCCAAACCGCCATTTCTCATCGATCAATAATTTAAAGCGTAAAATTGAAGCGTCAATCCAGATCCGTGAATTCTGCATCGACGCTCAATTTTTCATCGCATACTTAACCGCCGGATGAGAAAACGGATTTCGATAATATAGTGAGGTTATGTCGATTTTCTACGCGTCCTTCACGGACTTGCTCGAACGATCCGAGGGCGACGATTGCACATTTTCACTACTGAATAGACGAAAGTTGCGTGAACTGAAAACGTAAATAAGAAAGAGAAAAAAAAACACACATCACAGAATCATCACTTTTTACATTGTTACGAGAAACAATAGATTTTTCACGAAATTAACGAGGAACGACGCGTGTTACCGCGAAAAACCTCAGACATGCGCGCGCACGTGCGGCGGCGTGTCGCTTGTCGATTTATTGCAACGACGCGGACACCGACACGTCTTTTTACATCGGGGCGGATTAAACAACCGTACATATTATACAGCGATTTCCATATTGCGTCTTGTTTCTTCGTTTTTTTTTTTATTCGAAAGAAAAATGAAACTTAGTTGACGATAAGTTTGTTGAACGATAAAAATGCGGAAGTTACAGATTGCGATGAATAAAAATTCAGTTTTACGATATTTTGAAGGTTATGACGATAAAGAAGAAATATCCATTAAATGTACAGTGGGCCTGCCGAATCTCGTTTGTTCGTTTTCAAACCGCTTGCTGAGCGTTCTTTATATATATATATATATATATATATATATATATATACTTTTTTTGCATTTTAAACGTGTTTAAACGTATAATCTTGTTTCGTGTCGAACTCGAATATCCGAACAAGGACAACAAAAAACGACTATTATAATACATTTTATATTAATCCTATGTCTACCCATGTGTGTGTGTCATTTGATTGGTCGTTCCTTCATCCTTCAGTTTCATCCTGTTTCCGCTCCTTCCAGATGGCAGCGCCGACGCAACTTTTTTCTTGTTCTTTGCCCACGTGACTAATCCTTCGTTAAACGCCCGTCCATCTTCCGCAGCTCGGTGCATATCGATGATAACCTATCGTCGATGTCGTTGCTCTCTAGCTTCTTCTGTAATTCCTTCAGGCACGACTCGATCTTTTTTGCCCAAGAAATCGTTTTAGTCAATTTTCGTTAGGGTTGAATCGTTATTGAATTTTGAATTTCTTAGGTGTAGTAAAAAATAATCAATTGTTTTGTGGAAACAACTAATCACGAATTTTCGCTAAAGTTTTTTGACTTTAGACTGACTCTTAATAGCTATACTTTTAAATGCAAGTGGCCCATTTCCGCGTCCTGAGTGGCAACGGGAACGGATTTTTGCCGCAAAAGATCGAGCGCGTCGATACGTTTTCTCAAATCTTCGATCGTTCTTTTGTCACGCTGACGAACGGCGTGAGAATTCTTCAGGATTCCTTGTACTCGCTGACCAAATTTCATCGCGTCGTCGCACGACTTTCGTAGCTGCTGTTGCTCGCGTTCCAATTTTCCAACGGTGCTGCAAATTTAATCAATGCTTGTTTGGGTTTGTTTGGGTTTGGTAACGATCAGTTACGAATTATTGGCTTGATCGGTTTTCAGTTGAGAAATTTGGTTCCGTTCGATAGAATTTCGATTTTTAATTTTTTTAGGAATTTTAATTAAGGAATTTTTTTGTAGGTTTTTTTTTTCTAGGGAATTTTAATAAAACGATTTTTTTAAGAATTTTTGTTCGACAGAATTTCAAATTTAAAGGACTTTTTTTTATTTTCCCTTTTCGTTTGAGGAAACATTAAAAATATCAATTTATTTTTTTAAGAAAAATCAATTATTTTTAATCTTAACCCAAACAAATAAAAATGAGAAATTTTTAGATAAAAAAATGGACTGAGAAAATTTCTAATAGCAAATTGAAATTTCGAATTTATATAAATATTTAACCAGAAGTAGTGAAAGTCCTAGTAGGAAAATGATCCTTACTTGTGCATTTTATTATGCAACAGGGTTACGTTGTTTTTAATTTCAGCGAGTGAAATTTCCAGAGTCTGATTGATTTTGTTAGCATTGGTGAGGTTCCTCTCGTATTCTTGAAGCTTGACCTTGAGATTCATATTTTCGAGTCTGGCCGTTCGAGCTTGGTCCAAAAGAACATCACGTTCGATCGAAATGGACTCGAATTTCATTTTTACCCGTACTTGCTCAGTTTGAGACTTGATTGCTTCATCCTCCAGTTGTTTCGTATTTTCCAACGCGGTATTAAGCTGCATCTCCAATTGCCTCGACGATCTGCGTTCGTCATCGAGTTGATTTTGGGTTTCGTAGAGGGATCTTCGAACCTCTGAAAGTTCCTTCTGCGTTTCCTCCAAAGATTCCTGATCAATGAAAGAACAAAAGAACCGGAAGTCAAAACGAAAAAAAAAATGGACCGACGAATTGATGAAGACGATGATTCGATACAGACGGTTTTCCATTGCAACTCGTTGATCCTTTCTCGCAATTGAAGCTCGAAATTGATAATATCGAAGAAATGATTTTCTTCCGGGTTCGTCATCTTACCAGTTCTAACTCAAGCGTTCGACGCGAGAGGGCACTACGATCGAGGATCAGAGAAAATGGAAAAGATGGCGAATTAATAAACGGACGAATCGTATTTGAAAAAAATTGTTTGTCGTGAATATTTTTCGAAGTTGTCACCAAAAATGGAATCCACCACCTGCATGTAGATTAAATAAAAATAAGGCGCTAACAAACGATAAACGACTGTCGACAAGTCGCCGACTAAGTTTATTGAGTTCTCGAACCGACGGAATAATCAGCGCCACGGCGAAAAATCGAACTAAAGAATGTGGACGCAACGCGATGTATTTCCACTCACGGGAGTAATCCGGCGTATTATCCTCATAACCGTATGGCGATCTGATTAGCGGCAACCCAAGTCAGGAATAAACGCGTGTTGTTTCTTTCCGTAAAAAAAAAAAATCGAAATGAGCGACGACGTGGTATCTGGAGTAGAAAACCTCGATTTGAAAGCTGAAAAGGCATGAAAATAATCACTTTTATAACGAACTGCATAATGATATAACCTAGATTTTTCTTTCAAAAATATTATATTATCAAGGAAATATGCTGTCTATATTGAGATATCGCGGTTGCGTACAGTGCGGCACTAAGTGGACACATGCTTGGGTTGGTTGCGTCGATATTTTATCACAACTTTAATTCCATAGCCGGTCGCTGTCTTTTCTCGTTTTTGACTTGCAAACGACAATCGTAACCCCTTTTGCGTTGTTGTATGAAAATAATAAGAGCCTTCGCTACATCCGGTCGTGCATAACCACAAGCGTGCGATTTCCTAGAATCAATATTCTGACGTAACCCATAAAAATCGTTACAACAATATTGAAATCACGTCACCTCAATAATCGATTATTCTGCGTTTGTCATTTAATTGTTCGAATGAGCGTATACAGTGTTTAATTTCAATAACTCGAAGCACCTCTTACTTTTCGATTCAACGAGTTTTTTACACTTCAGAGCAAAATGAAACCGCCGAAGAATAAGAAGACTAACGTCGTCGAGAAGAGCAGCGTTACAGAGCTCAAACCGTGGCCCGCCTATATTCAGGTAATCAGAATTAAGCGTTCCGTTGAAAAAATAATCGTTCTTTGTACGCATTTCCATAATGGCAGAATCGTCAATCGTCATATCCGATAATGGCGATCCCACCTTTCCTTATCTATAGACGTTTAGTAACGAACGAAAATTTCACAGGATCGAATCGTTTTGTGGGATAAGTTGAAAGCCGAGTACGAAGCTGAACTGGCTGCGAAAACTCCAGAAGAGATTACAGTGACGCTGCCCGATGGAAAATCGTTGAGCGCTCAGTCATGGCGCACGACGCCGTACGAGATAGCGAAAAACATAAGCCCGGGACTGGCCGATAACACTATCATAGCTCGTGTGAACGACGAGTTGTGGGACCTCGACAGGCCATTGGAGGTTAGCTGTAAGCTTCAGCTTCTAAAAATCGACGAGGCGGATGCTCAACAAGTATTTTGGCACTCGAGCGCTCACATATTGGGCGAAGCGATGGAACGCGTTTACGGCGGTTGTTTGTGTTACGGACCGCCGATAGAAAACGGTTTTTACTACGACATGTATCTGGGCGATAAAGGTATATCGAATCTTGATTTTCCGTATCTGGAAAGTCTCTACAAGAACATAGCTAAGGAGAAGCAACCTTTCGAGAGATTGGAGATGCGGAAGGAGGACCTTCTAGAAATGTTCAAGTACAACGAGTTCAAAGTTCGAATATTGAACGAAAAGGTAAAAACTCCGAAAACGACGGTTTATCGTTGCGGACCTCTGATCGATCTATGCCGAGGACCTCATATTCGCCATACGGGCAAAGTCAAAGCGATAAAAGTGACGAAAAACTCGTCGACTTATTGGGAGGGAAACGCGAATGCGGAGTCCCTGCAACGACTCTACGGTATCAGCTTCACCGACACTAAACAACTCAAAGAGTGGGAAAAATTCCAAGAGGAAGCAGCGAAACGTGATCATCGTAAGATCGGACGGGAACAAGAATTGTTTTTCTTTCACGAATTGTCGCCTGGCTCGTGTTTCTTTCAACCTCGAGGTGCACATATTTACAACAGTCTCGTGGAATTTATAAGGAGCGAATATCGCAAACGCGGCTTTCAGGAAGTCGTCACTCCTAATATCTACAACAGCAAGCTGTGGCAAACTTCCGGACATTGGCAACATTACGCCGAGAACATGTTTTCGTTCGACGTCGAGAAAGAAACTTACGCGTTGAAACCCATGAATTGTCCCGGACATTGCATGATATTCGACGTGAGATGTCGATCGTGGAGAGAATTGCCTTTGCGCATGGCGGACTTTGGAGTTTTGCATCGCAACGAGTTGTCCGGCGCGCTCACCGGCCTCACCAGAGTACGAAGATTCCAACAGGACGATGCTCATATCTTCTGCAGCGTTGATCAGATCAAGGACGAAATGCTCGGTGCTCTAAATTTTCTGAAACACGTCTACGGAGTTTTTGGCTTTACTTTCGATCTCTGCCTCTCGACGAGGCCCGAAAAGTATCTCGGTGATTTGGCGGTTTGGGATCAAGCTGAAAAAGATCTGGCAGCTAGTCTCGACGCCTTTGGGGAAAAATGGACCGAAAATCCTGGAGATGGAGCTTTCTATGGCCCAAAAATCGATATCACCATTAGGGATGCTCTTAAGAGATCCCATCAATGCGCCACGATTCAGCTCGATTTTCAACTACCGATTAGGTTCAACTTGAGTTACGTCAAGTGAGTGTCAAGATATTTTATTGTAGATTCAGTATTGGTAAAAGATTTATATCGATTTCGAGTTTCCGGAATTCTTATCCAAAATATCTGTATGAAATAACCATTCGAATCGTTCATCGATGATTGCTAAAAAAGTCTAAGAAAACTTGAACGCAAAGTTCTATGCTTTACACCCTCTCCATGATTATTTATTTTCGTTTCAGCGAGGCTGGCGAAAAGACTCGGCCGGTCATCATCCACCGAGCAATTTTGGGTTCCGTCGAGCGAATGATCGCCATTCTCACGGAATCGTACGCCGGTAAATGGCCTTTCTGGCTATCGCCGAGGCAAGTGATGGTGATCCCCGTTGGGCCTCAATTTGACGAATACGCGATTCAAGTTAAGGAGAAATTATGGGAAGCTGGATTTATGGCGGAAGTCGACACAGACTCGAGCGATACGATGAACAAGAAGATTCGTAACGCTCAATTGGCTCAGTTCAATTTCATTCTCGGTAAATACTTAAAAATACGATTTTCTGATTATGAAACACGTATTTATTTTCTTATAAGTTTATAAACTTTAATAATTGTTTAAGGATTTTTTAGAGCGGTTTTATAAAATGATTTGCAACGGCTCATTTCTTTACAGTCGTAGGTGAAAAAGAACGCGGTGCTGGCACCGTAAATGTTCGTACGAGGGACAACATCGTTCACGGCGAGATAGCCGTCGACGAACTAATCAAGAAATTCCTGGTATTCAAAGAGACGAAGGATCGCACCTGCGAAGATAAATTCTAAAAGTATACGACGCTTTCGTACTTTCTCGCTTCGAGGGATGCACTTTTCTGTACGCTTGAGTCTCAATTCCATCATTTTTGCTGGCAAACATTCGCGGTTCATTGACATTTATGATTTATAATATTTATGCGCACTTTCTACGGAGTAAGGAACATTCTCTTTTTCTTGACTTCCTGGATATGTAAAATTTGCAAACTTATTGCAAAACGATGTCTTAGACACCCGATCTCGGAAAAGCGGGTTCAGTATGGCTACAGGGAATAAAAACTTTGTCGAGACGCACTTTTCTCGACTTCTATTTCAGTTAGAATTGCCTTTTTTCCATTTCCTTTTTACCTTTCTCGCTCGATATCGGAAACTTGCAAGTTATTTCTTTCGAATAATCGATTTTTCGGGAAAAAAATAATTTGTCGCTATTTTTATCAATAAACAATGATCTGAATGGCGGGGAGTCAAATTGACAGAGATTTTTGCCTACCGAATGTGTGACATGTCTTGACTCGTTCCAGTTCGCGAAACGAAATGAATAACTAGCGCTACGGGTGGCAGAATTGAACACTAAAAACATCGGACTTTGGAAGTTTACTTAGAAACCTAACTTTCCAACCGAAGAAAAAGTCGTACTCCCAATATTCGACATCGGCATTCCGTTGTATACCACGTGAAATGCCCACAGCGCCGCTGACAAACATGAGCGTCACGGCGGCTGGTCGCGGAAAACCTAAAAAAAATGTTGATCCGATAATAAAGCAAAGGGCTGGAAAAAAGAATATTTTAAGTTACATTTACCAATAACGAGTATCCATTTCCGGCAGACTATACAGTGATAATACAGCATAAAATAATGTCTGACGCGTTCGAAGAGATACAGGCTATAAAAATTAAGAGGAACAGTCTGAGAGAGAAATTGCAGAAGCGAAAGCGAGAGAGACACGAATTGTTTACACTCACTTCGCCTAGTACCACATCCGCGGGTTTGACGCCTGAGAATATTGGAACCGGTATGCATATTTTGTTTTTTTCAACTTTGACGTTCGAATGAAATTGAAAATCAATATAATGTTACTTCACTATTAGTTAATTGAGGAAATTTATCTTATTGTACTTAAAAATGCAGGTTATTGCATGATCGGTCTAAATAAAGAAATTGAAAAAGTTGCCGTCAATTAGTTCAATGCAGTTCCCAAAAATCACGAGAAATCAATATTTCCTTATTTCTAACCTAACCCTACATTTACTTAAAACCTAATTGATGTTTCAATACTGCCGCAGTTTAAATAAGTCAATACCCAAGCATTTTACCAGCTGTATTGCCTTTGAACGAATTTGCGTCCATCCTCGCACATGATTTAGTTTCTGTCTTTTCGTTAGATCCAGCAGCGGTCTCTCATCATGAATACGAACGAGACATTCTCTCGATACTACATCAGAATTTACCGCACACTCCGATTACGTCGGCGGACCTCAGTGCCCAATTGCACGAGAATCTCAGCGCGGATGTGTCGCACGCGGAGGTTAAAAAGATTTTAGCGAGATTGGCGGCCCAGGACATAGTCAAGTGAGCGTAGAGAAGCGATCGGTCATTGTTTTCTATTAGGGGCAACGAAGTAATCTGATATCGCTTTCCACAGAATGAGCGAAGTAACGCAGGACGGAGTCCTCGGTTACACGGTATTATCGATAACGGGCGCGCAATCGTCGCAAATGAGAGGAACGACAACGGAAGGAACGGGGGAAAGGACAGTTTACGAGAGGAACGAGGACGAGGAAGCGAACGAGGATGAAGACGAGGACTCTTCTCCACCCGACAAGCAGCCGAGAAACGAGAAGAAAACAACGGAGGATATAATGTCGTTGATAACGATGCCGACGATACGCGAGAAGGAGAGCAAAAAAGTTGGCGAGCAAATTCTCGATTTGTTGTCGAAGCAAACGTCCAAGGAGAAATCATTAGCCGAACGTTTCAGATCTCAGGGTGGAGCTCAGGTGATGGAATTTTGTCCGCACGGTACGAGATTCGATTGCGCAAAGTTGAACGGTGGTACGAGCGGTTACAACGGCAAATGCAAAAAGCTTCATTTCAAAAAGATCATACAGAGTCACACGGACGAATCGTTGGGTGACTGTAGTTTCCTGAATACGTGCTTTCACATGGATACTTGTAAATACGTGCATTACGAAGTCGACGGTACAACGCCGAGGGAGCAGCAAAGTAACGAGCCCGAGAGTGCGACGAGCGCGAGAGCGTCGATCGTCGAAAGTGGCGGAAACGGTGGGACCGGAAGTAACGCGAGTACCGGAAGCAACGGTAGCGGTACATCGTCGTCGGCCGTTGTACCTACGACTTCCGGTGGGGATCTCACACTCTATCCACCGCAATGGATACAGTGCGATTTGCGTTATCTGGATATGACGGTACTCGGTAAATTCGCGGTTATAATGGCCGATCCACCATGGGACATACACATGGAATTGCCGTACGGGACGATGTCCGATGACGAAATGAGACAACTGGGAATTCCTGCACTACAGGATGAGGGACTCTTGTTTCTTTGGGTCACCGGTAGAGCCATGGAACTCGGCAGGGAATGTCTTCAATTATGGGGCTACGATAGAGTCGACGAAATCATTTGGGTGAAAACCAATCAACTGCAGCGCATCATTAGAACCGGTAGAACGGGCCATTGGCTCAATCATGGAAAGGAACATTGTCTAGTTGGTATGAAGGGAAATCCTCGAGTTAATCGGGGCCTGGACAGCGATGTGATCGTTGCTGAAGTTCGGGCGACGAGTCACAAACCAGATGAAATTTACGGTATCATCGAACGTATGAGCCCGAGCACGAGGAAGATAGAATTGTTCGGACGACCTCACAACGTTCAACCCAATTGGATAACTCTCGGGAATCAAGTCGATGGCGTTCATCTAATTGATCCTCAGCTCATAAAAGCTTTCCGAAAACGTTACCCCGACGGTAATTCCATGAAACCGAATAAATTGTAATTCATCCGTTATTAATACGTTTTTTTAATAGAATTTTTATCGCTTCTTTTTTTTTATATCGAACGTATAAAAATAGGTATAAATGGAAGATTTGAAAACTTATAGCTTCTATCGATCGTTTTCGGGCAAACGATTATTAAGAAAGGATTTCGTTGGAGAAATATTGTACATCGGTTGAGTTATATTACACGAGCGTTTTCAGTCCCCGTCGATGTTTCGATCGCATCCTCGGGAATTTCAACCGCGACTCTCTTCGCCTTCTCGAAAGCGTCGATCCAGTGTCTCTTTTCGTGTTCGCCGTTCGTCATCAGCACACGATCGCCAATCTTGAAACCAGAGTTGCCGAGAGTTGAGCAATCCTCGATCTCAATCTCGTCTCTCGGTATTATCGGATACGCGAGATTGTAAGCTCTGCCTCTTGATCGGACGGTCCGACGCGTCAACGCCAAACACGTGTCGAAGAGAAAACAATGAATTTTCTGGAAACAAAGAATTCCTGTCAGATACCATTTTTGATACAATGAATAAAATAATGAAAGAAACATCGACTTGATAGCAAGGGGTACCCTAATGGATATCTTAATCCAGGAAATATTAAATAAAAAAAAAAGAAACTGTACCAAGCCGCGTGCATCCTTCAACGGACCCTCGGTTATCAGTTCTGTAGCCGCGTCGATGCAACCGTTTACATCATTGCTGCTTTTAACAATGATTTTCGATCGGGCAAGTTCGCACTCCGCGTCTCCCATTGCTTGATCAATCCGGCACAAAAGGTCAGCAAGAATTTCACTCGCGCGTTTCAGGGATGCTCGATCCGGATGAGCGCATGGCGTTCTCCTCGTTATTTCGTTTACGAGTATCGGGTACTTGACGACTCGCGATCTCGCCACGTCAAGATACGTCCACAGATCCACCGCTCGCGGTGTTTCCATTTTTTTTTTCAGAAACTCTTGAAAACGCTTGCTCCGCGAACGCTTTTCATCCAGCAGATGTCTCGCCCAAACTTGTGTCCTGCACCGCTCGAGGTACGGCTCGGTAAGAGTTGGCAACTGTTTTAACGATAAAATGAATTTTTACCATTTTTTTATCCTCCGCTATTGTTTCTAATCCCCTTGCTCGTTAATTTGTTTATTTCGAGGAAAGAAAATGAAAAATCATTTCACCGAACAACATTTTTAATTCGATAATTTTGATGATATTTTATCTTGATCGGTATCGAATGATTACTGAATTTACCCAATTGAGAAGTGTCGGTCCGACGAATTCTGTGATGCCGGTAGAATCTCGTAATTCAAGGAGATTGTCTCTGAGCTCGCTGTGAATTTCGATGAGTCGATCTAAGTCACAGAAAAGAGTCACCAACTCGTCGGATGTAAAAATGGCAGTGGAGGATAGCGGTCGATAGTAAAAATCCCGCAGGACTCTGAGGTCTCCTAGTAATACGTTCTCGCCGCAGTAAAGCTCGTAAATGGCCTCTTGCCTCTTTATCTGATTGCGACTCAGTCTTGTACCGGGAGAATCTTTGTCGTGTTTAGCCACATCTGTAATCCAGCTACGTATGGTAACATTTCCCGCTTGTTGCTCGCACTTTTCCCCAGTTCTAAAAAAATCATGTTTATTAGTCCAGAATTGATTCTTTTGGCCTTCAACGAAGAATCGGAATACTTTTTTGGTTCATTTCAATTCAAATTAGAAAAAATCTTTGTTTATAGATCGAAAGTTTAAACAAAAGAAAAAAATACCGTTTTCCCAATGATTCTCTATCGTCGATGTTCTCTTGGTCCGTGATCACGATCGATGCGTTGCTGGGTCTTCCGAACGATTTTTGAAGTACATTGCTGATTTTGTTGCTCGCCGAATTGGCGAACAAGAAATTACTCGCCAACTCTGTGATCCTCCGCCGTTTCCTTGTTTTCGACGCTATCGTAGAATCTAGGGAAACATCCATAGAGCTGATGCTCATGGCATCGCTTTTGGGCCTTTTCCTGGACGATCTCTGTGTACAACGAAAATACCGATTCGTCCAATTTTTCAATCACGCCAAAAAAAAATTCGCGTAGTTCGACCGACCTGCCAGAATTTTTTCCGAGGCTCCTGAAAAGTTTCGTCCAGGGTAGCGTCACAATCTTCCATGGTTTCGTTGGAATTATTGCAGTTTATCCGTAAAGCGCGATATTGTTGACTCACGAAACTATAACGTCGCGATTCAATTTCATGGTTCGACGAGTACTCGAATTCGAATACTTTTCAATCGTATAAATCGTTTCGCGTTTTATTTCCGGGAAAGCTTTGTTCATTGAACGAACAGGTGCTCGAACTGTACACAACAGAAACGTTGAAATCGCGAAACTTTCATTTTGAACGATCGGTCGCGCATAACCACTGTGCACTTCCGAGGCAAGTGAAAAGTTAAAAATCGTAGTTTAGTGAATTTCTTTTATTCGATCAAATTATTATTATTGTCACGATTACTTCAGAGCTTGGACGTTATGGCAGGGAAAATTGTTTCCTCAACGCTAGATCGTTAACCTAATAAATTTGTGTACAGTAAAAGCGAGACGGTAGCGCCACTGCGCTTGCCAATAAAATGATACGTTAACCAATCATCAAAGCGAAATATTAAACTTACCTCCAGTCGGTAAAGCAGAATTCGCTCGAGCCATTACTTCCTGTTGGTAAGTCTCCCAACGTTCGTTTCAGACCTACGCGGAAACGTTTCGCGTTTTCTTTTGCATCTCGTGACGTAACTCGAAGCATTTACGACATATCCGTGTTCAAAATTCGAGAAAATACTGGATGGCTTCGAACACATAGGTAAATATCAACTGCCAGTTTCTCGGCTTATCGAGTTCGATTCTAATACGTCATAAAACGTCTGCCGATTCCAGCGCCTCCAGAATTCGCGGGAACTTGAGACACTTGCTCGAAGTGATGAACACTAACTGAAGATACTGACAAATTTCCCGAAATAAACGAACAAAACCACCGAGACGAAAAGTTTGGCTTTTATTTATCATTATTTTGATTAAGAGTTTACCACGGTTAGAAAATCTACTTTTTTTCAACCTTAAAAAACCTGACACAGCCAGCCTCTCGTCCATCGATCGATGACGTCATCCGGTCAAATTTCGTAAAATTCCCAGTCGCTTCTACCGTGAAAAATCAGTTGGCATTTTTAAGATAAATTTTCCACTGGTTATTGGCACGGCTGGACCAGGTATTGATTCCAATGGATGGAAAAACGTTTTTTTTTCAGACTGGACGCCGAAAAGTCGATCGACCGGAAACTAAAGATGGTGGCGCACCGCGGCACGTTCATACACTAAATCCTGAAGTTAAAAACCACCCTATCGCCATTTCGTTTCCGCGCGTTTTCTCCATTACAAATTCTTGACAATTATCAATTCGCGAAAAGTCGTTTCAGGGTTTAATCGTCGATCTATTTTCTTCTTTTTATTACACACTGTTATGATTTTCTTTTTCTTTCGTTACAATGTTGCCGTGCTCTTTGTGCAGCTTTGTCGAAAAATTATATAAAAGCATACATTAGAAATATATATATATATAATTTTTATGCATATATGTAGGTCGATATAAGTTCGACATAGATTTTAGTGTCATATACCTATATATATATATATATATTTTGTCCTGAGGTAAAAAAAACGTCAAACACTAGTTCCTACCTACTTCGTCGCATTTTTCAAACGGATGGTTGCTTTCATTTTATTTTTTTTTCCATTCTCTCCTCGCTCCGGTATTTTTGACATTGGAAAAGGAAAAGACGATGAAATTATTGCTCGGTCAATGCACATCGATCGGTTTCTCTCTTGTACGATAAAAAATAAACATTTTCAGCAACAATTGAGTGTTAATATGAATCTTTTATTCTCGATAGAAATAATACGTGGTTTGTTTACAATAAAAAAAAAGACTGTCGTGGTGTCCGTTACATTGTGCCAATAATGGATGGCACTATATTAGAATAAATGCGCTTTTCTGAACATATACATATGTATATATATATATATAATATATATCCATAGGGTTTTATGAATATAATTGTTTTTCAATATTTCGTAAACTTTTTAATCTCTCCCTATCTTTATTTATAAATTAGACATACTGTTTCACACGAGGGACGAAAAATCGATGAAAATATATCAGCGAGCACGTAAATTTTTTCCTGTCTTTTTTTTTTTGTGTCTCAAAACGAAATCGCAAAGTTGAGAAAAATTACATTCGAAGGAAACCGAACGAAGTTGCGGCAGGAGGGGCGGAGGGGGGAGACGAAACGAGGGAAAAGTTTACAAAGGTTTTGTTTTTTTCGAAAGCACGATCTTGTCGACTCCTGACGATATGTCTGCCTCAATATACCACGTTTGTTTCGTTTTTTTTTAAGTTTTGCTTTTTTTTTTTGTACGTTCAATCAAAGCTTTTATTTGAATCAATCGTTAATTATCCCTTACCGTTGGTTCACATGAAAAAGTTTTGTGAGCTCGCTTTCACGAACGAACACCATTTTGTTTTCTTTTTTATGCATTTTATACACGGGCATTGGAGACTCGTTGCGGAAGGCAATTATGGGGCCCGTCGATATTGGAACCCATACGTTTGTGGATAATAATATTAATAATAATAATAATAATAATAATAATAATAATATTAATTTTTATATAAATGTGAGTTCACTTCAGACTCTCGCAGCTCGAACCGCCGTAATTTCTAATAAGCTTATTTAAAACTCTGTCTTGTAGAATAATTTTGTTTGTTTCTCTCTCCCTCTCTCTCTCTCTCTTTTTCTTCACGTCATCGTTATTCTCATACTTAATTATTATTTACGGTGCTCACATAATACGACAGCGTTCATCTCCCTGCGGATCACCCTGGAACAGAAAACGAGTGTTTTACAATTAGACCAAAGATTCGGGACAACCCTATTTCCAATTTTGTCACCAGCCCAAGCATGCCTGGTTAAATTTTAATATCGATATTTGTTTTTTTGTGTGTTTCACGTTTTTTGGTTTGTTGCAACGTATTGGCCCTTGGACGGATGTGCTTTGGTAGCTTTTTTACTGGACGGTCATTAGTCACAGCGTTATGCAAGCGAAACTTTATCCGTTATTCCTCTTTCGAACTTTTTTCTGATCGCGATACTTCGTTTAAATATTTTATTTTTATTTTTGAATTTTGTTTCGATTTCGATTCGATAATTTTTTAATTCGTCGATGCTCCAAGCCCACAATAGCGAACAACAGAGATTGTATTCCAAGCGAATTGGGTTGTTGAAAAATAAGTTCGATTTTATTTTCCAAAATGACGATTTCGTTTTTTTAAAAAAATAAAAAATAAAAAATTCAAATTTCTGATGCTGCAGTTAAGTACTGATGCTGATCGTTGTGACGTCACGATTTTATACTTTCTTTTAATTGAAACTATATAAATTTTGGGTTTCATCGAATCGATTATTACGACGATTTTATTATTCGATTAAACGAATATTTGATTCGACGTTGAAAAAATTCGTTGGAAAAAGCTTTACCGTATCTTATTTAAAATAAATCAGTAAAAAAATTGTATATTAATTTTTTCAATTAAAAAATAATTATTTTAACTTTCGACGAATGTATTACTGTAATTAAGTAAATAAACAAAGTGCCATAAAAATAATTAATCGGGTACGCTTTTCGTGACGTCACAGCGGGCTCAGACAGAATTCAGACGCGTTTTCGCGAATTGGAAAACATTTTTTTCAAGCTTTCGTTAATTGCCACCAAGGTTGTAGTTTGATAAAAAAAAATATCCAATTTTTTTGTTAATCGTTACGAAAAATCGCAAAAAAAGGCACTTTTACAGTGGACGTGTGAAATTTGAAATTCGACCTTTAGCGAACGTCGCAAATATCGCAGACGAGAATAGAAAAATCGTTTGGTGATTTCTCAATCAACGAATGATCTGATGCAAGCGTGATCGAGAATGCGTGCCAACGATACAGAAAGAAAGAAAGAAAAAACGAAAATTAGCGTATGACAGAAGCAACTAAAAAACCTTGAGATTCTATATATCGCAGATGCCATATTGTTAAATACAAATATGATTAATCGAATGTAAACTAGTCGGATGACAGAGCGAGTGAACATCTGAGAGCTTGCGTAAACAACTTACATCGTCTGCCCATCAGAGCCGTGCACCCTCTTAATATGGGTAGAGATATGTTCTCTATGGAAAAGAATTGTAAATTGGAGAACCCATCGCGAATCATCGTAAATTCGCACAATAATAACTCCTCTTTAAATTGCAATTTATCATTCGCTTGAATTGCGACAAAGTCACGTAATAAGAAATCGAAACATACCGACGTTTCCATTTATCTTTCATTAAAATGTGACTAAAAATAGATTTTTTTTTATAAGCCAATTTTATAAAATTTTCTAAAAATTTGGACTTTTTCAAATCTCGAGAAAAAAATGGGAGTTTGAAAAATCGAACTTCATCGCGATATTTCTTCAATGCGATTAGCCCAAAGTTAGTTGGTACGTGCTACGCCGAATATGCTATTCGATCTCGTACCATGTAATACCACATCGCCGCGAAAGAGAGAAAAATATTTGAAAAAAGTTAACAAAAACGTGATATTCTAAAGTATAAGAATTCATTCGGGCTTACCTGTTGATGGTGGAGTTCCTCCGACGCTCTCAAATTTTCACGGTGTCGCGACATTGTAGTCGACAGCTGTTGTCTTTTGCGTTCCGAAGTCGCCATTTCCTGCGCATCCAGAATATTTATTTATTAATTGTGATAAATATTTTATTTCATTTTTATATTTAAAAAACGAGTTAATTTTATTTTATTGTTAAAATTTCATTTCATTTCATTTTTATATTTAAAAAAGGGTTTATTTTATTTTACTGTTTAAAAAAAATATTTTATATCATTTTCCTCTTTCTTAAAAATGGTTTTATTTTATTCTATTTTTAAAAAATGATTTTACTTTATTTTTCTAGTTAAAAAAAGTTTTATCTTATTTTTCGATTTTTTAAAAATATAAATCTTATTTTACAATAAAAAATGTTATTTTCCTATCTGGTCATAAATTTTTTATCCGTATAATATGGTACATAAAATTATGGTGGCAAGATTTCAATATCGTCATGTAAAAAAGAACGAAAACATGAAGCCTAGGTTAAAAGCGTACCTCTCCCTCGTTGTTGAGAAGTAACGTCGTCATATTATCGGCGATGAACCACTTTTGTCCTTTCATAACGATATTCGAGGGTGGTTCGTGAGAAGCGCCGATATCGGCCGACCACACGGTGATGTTAGCGCCAGGTTCGATCTTCACCGTTCTGTGAAACTTGAAAACGGTCTCGAGGGCTCCAGCTTTGCGAATTATTTGCCAACCGCCGAGAATAATTTCCTAAAGAAAGAAAAATGAAAAAATTATCGATCAATACAAAAATCGATGTTTTACGGTTTAAAAATGAACCAACTTAAAAAACAAGAACATTATTGACTCACTTTGTTTCCTTTGTTGTTCAATTTCACGAAACGTCCTTGGGCGTCGACTTCGTTGATTTCGACGTCGCCTCTCGCCGTTCCCGTAACCGAGTAGTCGCTCGTACTGCGTTCCTCGCTTTCCTCGAGGAGGGTTCGCTTGCGTTTTCCACCGCGTATTGGCGTGTGACGCGACGGCGTGCTTCGGCTCGTTGACATGGTCGAAGTGGGAGATTGCATCGGCGTTATGTTCAATCTATGGATAAAACGTCGGAAAGAAGACAGAGACAAAAAAAAGAGTCTCTTTAGATTTGTTTGGGTTTGTTTACTATATGTTTTAGAGTCCCTGAAACCGAATCTAAACGCCGTTTATGAAAGCCATTTTGCCATAACCTCAAATAAGTTTATCATTATAGGGAAATATGTATAACCTCAAAAAGGTTAAATTTATAACTTCGAAAAAAGTTAAATTTATAACTTCGAAAAGGTTAATTTTATAACTTCGAAAAAGATTAAATTTATAACCTCAAAAAAGGTTTAATTTATAACTTCGAAAAAGGTTAAATTTATAACCTCAAAACAGGTTTAATTTATAACTTCGAAAAAGGTTAAATTTATAACCTCAAAAAAGGTTTAATTTATAACTTCGAAAAAGGTTAAATTTATAACCTCAAAAAAGGTAACTTCGAAAAAGGTTAAATTTATAACCTCAAAAAGGTTAATTTTATAACCTTAAAAAAGGTTAATTTTATAACCTTAAAAAAGGTTAATTTTATAACCTTAAAAAAGGTTACATTTTATAACCTCAAAACGGTTACATTTATAACCTTAAAACCGTTATATTTCTAACCTCAAACAACGCTACACTTATATATTTATTTGAGGTTATAAATGTTCATCAAGATTTACACTTTTTTCTGTGAATGATTATTATCGTACAGGATTATTTGAGGTTACAATAAAAACGTAACGAGGTTGAATGGACTTAAAATTCTCGCTGTTTATCTCGAGCTCGTAAATGTTCGATAAATTTGAATAGCTTCGCATTAAACAAGAATCGAGTGGCGAAGTCAGGACGCGTCGTTACCTCGCCTCCTCGGATTCCAGGAGTTTTCGATAGGCAGCGATCTCGAGATCGAGGGCCACTTTGATGTCCATGAGATCCTGATATTCCTGCAACTGCTGGGCCATTTCGTCGCGCATACGAGCCAATTCGGCTTCCAGGGCAGCCAAGCCTTCGGCGTGACGAGACCTCTCGCTCTCTCGCAAACATTCCAAGTCTCTGTGGAATCGCAATAATTGATTAATAATTTCGAATTTTTATCGAATTAAAATTCGAAAATAAAAATTTCGAATCTGTTGAAAACAAAAGGAAAAAAGAAGGAAAAATAGGAAAAAATAGGAAAAAAGAAAGAAAAATAGGGAAAAACAGGAAAAAAATTTTTTAAAAAGAAAAAAATAGGAAAAATAGAGAAAAATAGGAAAAAAATGAAAAAAATAGAAAAAAAAGGAAAAAAATAAAAAATGAAATTACCTAATGCGTGAATTGAGCGCGTTGTTGCTAGCCTCGAGTTCGTTGATACGTTGATTCAACTCGTCGACTCTCGTTCTTGTTTGACGTAGTTCTTCGACGGCGCCACTGTTCCGTTGCGCGTGAGAAGCCAAATTTTTTATCTTGTTCTCGTACAGCGACTCGATTTCCTCACGATTCGCTCGCATTTGAGCCTCGTACTGATCCCGCAAATCGTGCAACGACTGCTGGAGCTTAGCCTCGTACTGCTCCGCTAAACGTCCATCGATCTCCGATATTTCGACCTGCATTATAGAATCCTAATCAACGGAACCGTTGAATTACGGGACAACACGCGATTAGTGACAGTTATTGCGTTTCTCACAGAAAAAAACGTACCCTGGGTTTCGAAGGAAACAAATCATCCTTTTTAATATTTGTTTCGTTTGACAACAAATTTTTTTAGTTTTGAAATTCGTCAGTAAAAAGTTAATTTTTTTAGTAGGTAATTTGGTAAGTAAAAACTGCATTTTTTAGTTTTTAATTTCGTGAGAAATTTGTTTTTGTTTAGTATTTAATTTGGCATTTAAAAACTATTTTTTTTCAGTA
Organism: Ophioninae sp. B BG-2022a; assembly: GCA_030522765.1. Classification (NCBI taxonomy): domain Eukaryota; kingdom Metazoa; phylum Arthropoda; class Insecta; order Hymenoptera; family Ichneumonidae; species Ophioninae sp. B BG-2022a. Next base: position 41,904 of record JAPYZJ010000747.1, read on the forward strand.
TTTAAAAACTATTTTTTTTTCAGTATTCAAAAACGATTAGAAATATAGAAGAAAAAACGTGACTTGTAACGATGGCGTTAAAGTTTGCAACATCGAACTAGAAAGATTTTTTTTTATTCTTCGCTCGTACGTTCATTCGTCATTCGAAAATTCAATCCACATTCTTTTATTTTCAAATTCAAATAAAAAAATCTCTTCTAATAATATGTCAAACCATTCGAGTAATTTTCATAGCACAACAGAAAAAAGTTTGTTTTTTCGTTGAAGCATTTCATTTTTTAAAGTTTTTCATAACATATAAAATAATTGTATAGAAAATGTATAAATACATGAAAGAATAAATAATATATTTCTAAAATCAATTCATAATATATTTCAAAAATTCATATATTTTTAAAATAATGTTTTTGACGTGAAAAAAAAAATGTTTTTTTCGTTACAACCCAATTATTTTTATCGTAACGTAAAATGAATAAATAAAACCAAGAATACGGGTAGAAAAATGACTTCGAAAAATAATAATTTCCAACCACATGCTTTTTTCACCAAACCGTATAATCAGTGACTCACGCTTTTTTCTCAGCTGTTTAAATTTGACATAAAAAATTCAAAATTTTACAAATGGCAATTTTGAGGTTAAAAATTGGACGATTTTGTTACAAACGAAACGTGCAAACACGTACATGCAAATTATGAACATTGATTGGATTTCTTTCCATTTTTTTTTTTTTGTTACTTTGACACAACAAAAAAAAAAGGGAAGACAGGTGGGAAAGTTTGAGAAAGGAAGTCATACGAACCTGACGTCTGGTACGAGTCTCGCTGAGTTCTTGCTGATAAACCTGATCCTTAAAACTGATATCTTCCTTAAGGCTCTGTATATTGTTTTCGAGATCGATGCGTTGAAGGGTTTCCTCCTCGAGATGTTTCCGAGCATCGTCCAAAAGTCCCTTGAGCCTCTCGACTTCCTTCTCCAAGTCTCGTTCCCTCTCGACCAACTTTTTCCTCTCGGCTTGGGACTGATTGTACTGAGATTGGAGATCTCCGCAGCGATTCTCGTATACCATCAAATTTCTCTCAGCGATTTGTAAATCTTTGATTTTCTTCTCTAATCTGAAAGTCAACAGGAGAAGAATTAAGGGTCAGATGGAAAACAGGAAGTTGCTTGGTTTCGTTGGATGCGAAATGTGGGCTGTTGTGTAGATCTTTTTAGATTTTTTTTAGATTTTTAAATTTTAATTCTCTAATGTAAATTCGTAAATTTTTTATTTTCTTCTCTTATCTGTGAATGTGTAGATCTTTAATTTTTTTCCAATCTAAATTTGTAGGTTATTAATTCATTCTGTAATCTAAATTCGTAAATTTTTTTTTCTCGTCTCAATTCGTAGATCTTTGATTTTATTTCCTAATATAAATTTGTAGATTTTTTATTTAATTCTCTAATCAAAATTCGTAGATTTCTTTTTCTCATCTCAATTCGTAGATCTTTGATTTTATTTCCTAATATGAATTTGTAGATTTTTTATTTTATTCTCTAATCAAAATTCGTAGATTTTTTTCTCTAATCTCAATTTGTAAATCGTTGATTTTATTTCCTAATATGAATTTGTAGATTTTTTATTTCATTCTCTAATCGAAATTCGTAATTTTTTTTCTCATCTCAATTCGTAGATCTTTGATTTTATTTCCTAATATAAATGTGTAGATTTTTTATTTAATTCTATAATCTACATTCGTAAATTTTTTTTTCTAATCTCAATTCGTAGATCTTCGATTTTATTTCCTAATATAAATCTGTAGATTTTTTATTTCATTCTCTAATCAAAATTCGTAGATTTTTTTCTCTAATCTCAATTCGTAAATCTTTAATTTTATTTTCTAATCTCCATTCGTAGATCTTTGATTTTCTTCTCTAATCTCCATTCATAAATTTTTTATTTTCTTCTCTAATCTGAAAATAAAAACGAGAGGAATGAATGACCAGATACAAAACCGGAAGTTGTTTAATTTTCTTTCGTAAATGAGCTCGTGACTCCATGGTTGGGTGACCCATCGCGCAATTAAACAATTAAATTAAAAATCGTAGCGTTCGATGACGGTCGAATCAGAAGTGACATTAAGTCTAGAACGCGATAAATTTTTTTTCTCCGAGATTCCAATCATCCACCACGTGTCCGTGATACGAGCTCTTTCAGAATTCCGCACAATATCGCAGTACAGGATATTTGTACAAATTCTTTTTTTTTTGCCGCGTAAGAATCGAGCGTGGTTTCTTTAGCAGGTCGAACAAATAAATCAGCGGTATCAAAACGCTTCCATCTAGGTTATACATGGCAGGTTAACTCGCGCGTGTCCTTGGCCTAAAAATATCCGTCCACCTCCTGCCGATTCTACTTATCGATCGAACCATGTCCCTAAACGAGTCGAGCCAAGTTTTTTCAAGGACGAATTTTCAAACTAGCATTTTTTGTTTTCCGTTTTCTCGTTGATCGGAAATTCAAAATCGTATTGGCGCGAATGATCAATATGGAATTTTATATGAAAATATGAAATATGGAATTTTATATGAAAATATGAAATATGAAATTTTATATGAAAATATGAAATATGAAATTTTATATGAAAATAT
>JAPYZJ010000748.1:0-40241 GCA_030522765.1 Ophioninae sp. B BG-2022a
TGATTTTGTTTTTGGGAAAATTTTATATTGTAAATTAATATATGTAAAACAAAACTATCGATAACTTAAGCGCAACTAAATGACTGATAAATAAATACGGAAAGAAATTTTTTATTTACATTGGCTTTTGTTTTATAACACTAAAACAAAATGGTATTCCATATTTGGTTACTTTCCTCTACATCACTGCTGATTTTACTATCGAATCCAACAAATATAGTCGCTCCTCCATCATGTCCCTTCCCGCTCTTTTCCGTATCCGAGCTTACGAACTAATAATTACTTCGAATAGGATATTAACCCTAGAATCTTCCCTTCCCGGAATAGGAGACAATATTCATTCTTTTTTTTTTTCCCAAAAGTCGCCAATTGCGCTTCCACAAGTAGAACAAAACCCTACGATTTTTTTTTCTTCAGAACCGAAAACAACAGTATTCTAGTATCGAAGAATAGGACACGTTCTTCGTTGTTCTCAGGTCTCAATAGGGTCTGAATCTCGCACGTGCGAACGTCCCCCAGAGATCACTATGGGAAAGAGAATAATGGAAGACGAAAAAAATCGAGAACACGGGAGACTCGTTCGTGACGTCACGTACAGCTGTTTCGACGATTCACGATCGCGCGGATCGTGTGCGCACGCTTCTTCCTCCAACCCCCCCCCCCCTCGGCTGCCCGTCGAGTTATCCTATTCCCCGCTACACCGCGTCTCATAACGACGCCGTCAACACAAAACACTTTCACCGTGACTCAAGACGCGGATTGACTCACTCTTCCCGCGACGATTCCGCGCACACGTGCGCGCGCACACTATTGTGGCGCCCTCTGCTAAACACCCCTTTACCCCCCCTATTCGGTCACTATTCATGACCGATGTGATTAACTATGAAGAATCTCGCGCTGAGGACGCGACGAGCGCGTTAATGCGCGCGCATGCGCGTCTGTTGCGCGAACGTGAGTGCGCCATTGGCACACGAATTATATACTCGGAACAGAGCTGGATTCTTGAGAATGCCGTCCCGCGATACACCAAAGCTCGTACGAAATACCTTCGCTCGACGTTGAGGCGTTCCGTAGGCTCTCGACTCGCTAGCTCCCGGTTCGCGTTTATTTTATCGTGAATCATTCGAGCCTCCCCTCCCCCTGACCAATGTTAGTCACGGTTGGCATTTCGATGACGTTTGTTTTGACATTTGCTTCTGTGGAATTCGATGACAGACTGATCACGGAAATTGGTTCATTTAGAAGTAATAACCATGGAGAGTTGAAAAGAATTAGGGAATTTTGTTGGGAAGGAAATTTTCAGCGATTTTCAATGGCCTGTAACTCGGTGAAAAATTGTCGTGGAATGATGAAAAAAAAAGCAGTTTGTACCTTGGAGTCTCTAGTTTATGGCAATTCTGTTGAAAAACGGTTCGGAATCGGTAGATTCTGAAAATTTAAGGGGAAGAAGTAGCTAGGAAAAAGTTTGGATTTATTTTGGAAATTTCGAAGAGGATATCGCGAAGGAATTTTTGTTTTTCATAGTTTTCTGGATTAGAAGTATCTAGATTGATTCTTCCTCTTTAATTTGAGTGGCTTGAGCTCTCCGCAGATTGATTCCTCGCGGAGTTATCAGCTGCGAAAAAAGAAACTGCACTTTTGACTTCGGATATCGAATACAGGATATCGAATGGTGGTTTTGCAAAAACTTCGAAAAATTTCCTACACAATGATTACGTCATTTTACAACCCGAAAATTTTACCCCGCTCGAAAAAATATCCCAAATCGATCTAAAAAAAAAAATCTCCTGCAATTTCGAAACCATTCTGGAAATTCTATTCAGATGCATCGAGGGGGATTTCGATTCCCTTTCATCGTGTAAAATACGACGCGACGTTAATGACAGCCAGCATCGAATTTGCTCCCCCAGTGTTGACTCGGCCACCCCTATAAGGCACCCCCATGTAAATCTCCCCCGTTGTTGATGCACGCAGATGCGCACCCTCGGGGGTCTTCCGAGCGCAAAAACGTAAATCTCTGAAAAATAACTGGAATAAAAAACTTGTAAAAAATCGAAAAAAAAAAAAATTCCATGTCGGAGCAAAACGATTAAATTTGGAGCGATATATAATGACTTTTGGACCACTCTGCAAGTATATTTCTCGTTCGCTTTTTGTCCTCCCCCAGCATTGCTAAAAATCGTAATATTCTTCCTCCCCCCCCCCTTCGCAACTTACATTCTCCCTCTTTCTCTCTCTTTCTTCATCGTTCCGTTAGACTTTTAGCCATGAGGGTGCTGGATTTCGTAAACTGGGGTTAAACACCGGAGCATTAACCTCGATTGAGCTTAATTAAGGAAAATTAACGAACACCCGGTATCCCGTATATAAAACATATATGTATGTATATATGTGTCGAAAGGGAGAGGAGGCATCTGTGCGAAGGAGCAGCTCGCCCAATGCTCTCGTATCGTGTCAGAAAAAAAGATGACCCCAACACCATTTTTATAGATGATGATAACAACAGTAATGATTAATAGTAATATTAGCAATACTGATAATGACGTTTGCAATAAAATTATTACGTTACGATATTAATAGGATAAATAATAAAATCATATTTTTTTAATTTATATTTTTTTACGATCGATTCATTTAAAAAATAAGAATAAATGTTCAATGATAATAGAATAGGCATGGATGTTCAAGTAACAATCACAATTGGAATAATACAGGAATGATAATTAATGAATTATAATACTACTAGAATATTAATTATAATATAATATTGTAAAAACAGAGAAATTGTAAATAATCTCATAAACGTTTTAGCAAATAATAGTTATACATTCAATATATTTTTTTCATGTTTTTTCAATTTCATTGTATTTCAATGTTGAAAGACACTTATTTGAACCGAATTAAAATGTCTTTTCGTTAAAAAAGAAAATTGGTTGTACATCGAAAGTAACTCGAAACTTTACGTTTAGACCTAGAATCTAGGAAATTTTATTGTGCCCTCTTTATCACGCACGTTTTTTGTAAATACCGCAAATTTTTGCTAAGCGCGTGTGCGTGCACCGGAAACCGCGTGAAATCATCTTTCGACTGACCACTTACAATTATTATTATTATTATGACAGATGACCGGAACGGAGTCGTCACTGGGCATTGAAAATGTCCCCGCGTGGCTCGAAGATCACACCTCCGTCGTTAATTCCAGCCATATTATTCACGGTGTTATTTCACGGTTAGTTTTTCCAGCAACGATTACTTATGATATCGCTTGAGATTGTCGATTAGTGATCGGTCGATTATCGTGTTAGTAAAAAAAATGGCGTTAATATATTTGGGCGTTTACGTTGCCATTGTTATCCAAATTTTGTTTTTTTTTTTTTCAAGGTTTCCAAAGCCTTTAACAACGTTCGCAGCAGTCGCTGGAATAATGATAATGATAACGGGACTCGTCGGGAATTTACTGACGATTGTTGCGCTATGTCGATATCCAAAGGTACGAAACGTCGCTGCTGCTTTTATCATAAGGTGAGTCCTGAATGGTTTTTTCTTTGTAAACGAAAATACTATTATATGATTTTATTTTTTTTTAAATCGATTTTTAAAAGAGTTTTTTACAGTAATTTCTTGCTGATTTTGATCGATTATCACTTTTTTTACTGCAGGAAATATTATTTATATATTCGTCATTTTTTCTTTTTTTTTTTCATGAAGAATAGGGTTCTGATAGAAAAAACGTTTTTGCAATTTTTGTCTCGATTTCTAGTCGACTGAAAGGTACCTCGAAACGACACGATTTTTTCGAAACGAAGAACGATACAAAAAGAATATTGCTAGACTTTTTTCGTCGCTGCGAACAAGAGATTCTTCGATTTTTAGTTTTTTTTTGTTTCTTTTTTTTTTGTTCTTCCCTCCGAAAGCCGAGACGCAAGATTGGAAAATAGACGGTGGTCCGAATTTCGTCTTATCGTTCGGGGGGTCGCGATAATCGATATACGGGTTTCTTCGTTTTTTTTTTCATCTTCTTTTTTCAAATTGAATTTACGAGCGACATCCTCGTATCTCCTTCGTCACGATAATACGTGGGAAAGCGAAAGAGAGAGAGAGACAGAGCTGAGGCGTGCTTCGGAAAATTGTGGCACAGTTTTCTCAGAGGGGTCAACTTTTCGATGACTTCTCTTTCGTTTCGACATTTACGACCGAAAAAAAGTTAGAGAGTGAGAGAGGAAGAAAAAAAGAGAGAAAGAGAGAGGGAGTGAATAATCTCGAAACAAAACACTAAGAAAAGCTTGTAAAAAAAAATCAATAACATTGATAATACAAATAACAACAAGAATCATAATTCCAACCAAAGAAAAAAAAAACAAAAAAAATCGATATTGTAAGTAAAAATGAATATTAATTAACCCAAACGTCTCCAATAACACTAATATTTGGAAAAAAAATAATATCAATAATACCAACGATAATACCGATAATAAAAATAATTAATTAATATTAATCAACATCAACGAACAATAACGAGTAACAAAAAAAATTTCGAAAAATGTCGCGAACGACGATAGATTAAAATTTACACAGCATAATAATAATAAAAATTGTGAAAGCAGTGTGAACATAATAATAATAATAATAATCATAATAATAATAAAAATTGTGAAAGCAGTTTGAACATAATAATAATAATAATAATAATGATAATAATAATAATATCGAAAATAATGATACTGATAGTAATGATATCAGCGACGATATTAGCAATTAGTTTGAACGGTACAAGGAAAAGAAATATTATTTTTCCTGCTTGGAATTGCGACAGTCAAGATGGTCAGTGTCACCCCCCCCCCCCTCGCTCGGCCGGTAGCCTTTCGCCGTTAGCCGGTAGTGAATATTATTCTCGTATTTATTAAACGAAAGATTAAAGTCCTTCGGTCGCGAGGATGTGGCGATTAATTTCCTGTACATCGGAATTTGCGCCATCGAGCTGAAAGAACTCCGGAGAATATAGACGTTCGTACGACCGCTCGCAGTTGTATTACGATTATAATCAATCATTAATCCGTCACTCGTATCGTTTTACTTATTATTTCATTAATTTTTTTTTTCGTTTATTTCCCTCGTTAATTTATAATTATTTAATTATCATTGTCATTATGATAAATTGATATTATGAAAAATCATAATTATTGTCGTTATTTTTAGTCTCTGCGTGGCGGACTTCATCTTTTGTCTGCTCGTATTGCCCTTCGATTCGACGAGATTTATCGATGCGGGCTGGGCCGATGTGAGATTTCTTTGCGCCCTCGTGCCGTTTCTCAGATACGGGAACGTCGGCGTGAGCCTACTCTCCGTCGCTGCTATTACGTTCAACAGGTAAAAAAAAAGTCGAAAATATTTCCCAATAGTTTTATTGCATACATTTTTTTTTCAACAATTACCAGTATTATTATTATTATTGTTATTATCATTATCATTATTACTACAAACATAGATACTAATGATTGTTGCGATAACATCAAAAATAGTAAATTTGTATTCGTTATTATTTATTGTTATTCATTATAATCCACTTATAATTATAAAAAAAAGCCATATTCATTTACTTATTTTTTCATTATTAATTCGTAATAGTTATAAACAAATTAATTAATTGAATGATCGAACGAAAATAAATACCAGCTAATACAATATTGCTATTATTATTGCAACGATTATTCTTATTATTTGTTGCTATAATAATAATAATAATAATAATAATAATAATAATAATAATAATAATAATAATAGTAACTATGTATATTTATTTATTCATGATTACTATTGTTTAAATAATTTTATTGAATTTTACGAAAATAGTAATAATAATCATAATTGTCGCCAAAGTAATGGTATGATAATGATGATAATAAATGACTGATTATCTTTCATTACCATAATTGTTACGTACACAGATACATAATGATCACCCATCACGGTGTGTACAACAAGGTTTACAAGAGGCACTGGATAGCGCTCATGATCGTGTTCTGTTGGGTCTTCTCTTACGGGATGCAATTACCGACGTTAATCGGTGTCTGGGGTAATTAGGACATCTCTCGTTTTTATTTCTTTCTCTCTTTGCTCTTCGAAAACTCTCGTTTCTGTTCTTCTTCTACACGTGTCCCAAAATGGGTCTGTCGTCGAAACTATTCGAAGCATCGGAGACTCATTATCGTTAATGCCGTTTATCCAATCCCCCCCCCCCCCCCCTCCTAAATGCAATCCCTTTACAACTTTCTTGACTTGGATCAAACGTCCCCCTTCTCCCTCTTTTACGACCACAGGCAAATTCGACTATGACTCAAACTTGGAGACCTGCTCGATCGTTAAGGACGCGTACGGCCGAAGCCCGAAGACCTTTCTCTTCGTAATTGCATTCGTCATTCCGTGCATCGTTATCGTCGTCTGCTACGCTAAAATATTCTGGGTCGTCCACAGGTATTTAATTCATTCAACGAGTTTGCATTCTTCTGGGCGTTGCCGTGTTTTTCCTCTCAATCTCCTCCACGTATTTCGTAGTCTTGGACGTTTTCCCTTTTTTTTTCTTCATTTTCTCCGTTTCACGTTTTCTCAGTCGTTACTTAAAGAGTAGCTTCTTGCGTCGCACAGTAATTACTCATTCGCTTTATTTTTTCGACGACTCGTTCACGTTTCGGCTGATTAACTTGTTCTTTGGGCTTAATCACCTTTGAAAATGTTGCCCCATTGATTTAACGATTATTTTTGGAACTGATTTACTGATTATTCAGAACTGATTTCCTGATTATTCGGAGGTAATTCACTGATTTTTTCGAAGTTAATTTAATTACTTTTTCAAAGTTAATTTAGTTACTTTTTGCTGATTTAATTATTTTGGTGATGATTTTTTAGGTTTAGGAAATTACTTCTGTTACTAATTTTCAAGTACTGATTTATTGACTTTTTCGTATTTAGTAATTTACTGACATTCTCGTATTTAATCATTTGCTGACTTTCTAAAGGATGATGGGCAAATAAGTATGGAATCTGGTATCAGCACCAATCGAAATAAATGATACATTGTTAAAAAAGTAATTTTCTATAAAATAAGAATAACTGATGTGCTAGTGATTGACTGTCCGATCAGAGTAATCCTGCCTTGAAAATTTTTCAATTTTCATTGTTATTAGAACAAAGAATTGTTATTTTAACTAAGAATTTTATATTTTCCGAAGAGTATAGTTCGAAACGGACAACTAGTACGAGTTGGTCGTCATAGTATTTTTTTGTTCACTTGAAAAGGGCTATCCAACGATATATGATTGATCTTGATTGAACACAAGTGACAACCGACACCAAAGTGCCCATCATCCTTTGCTCGCACTTTTATTATTAGTTACTAGTTCACTCATTTCTCAATAACACTGTACTCTCTCACTAATATTGGTTGACCAACTTTTTAGTAGTGATTCGTGCACTTTCGAGCATAAAGGTATAATTTTTTTCAATTTTCGTTTTTACTAAAAACATAACTTACTGGTTTACCGTTTTATCGTACTAATTTACTGGTTTTTTTGGTATTCGCTGATTAGATCATGTTAATTCATTTACGGTTGAACACTTACCGAGTTACTGATTTTTAGATACTAGTTTACTGCCTTTCCAATCCTTGTACATTGATCTTTGGATATTTACTTACTAATTTACTGATATTCGCGTAATACTTTACCCGTTCTCTGATCGTAATTAACTTAATTATTTTTGTTCGTTTATTCACTCGCTTACTTACATAAATAGCTTATGTACATGATAACTCATTATTAATTATTCACGTGTCACAGATTCGTTACCGCCATACTTATTTACCTTGTCGTCAACTTATTTGGGCTTGTCTACTTGATCATCGTTCTTTGTGTGCTGATATTATACTTACCTATCCATTATTTGATATTTATCTCCATTCGCATCCTCATCCACTCGCAAAGATAGTTTTTCTTATACAATAACGTGTTAAACTTACTGAAACGTTTGACTTACTTCTTGATTGCGTTCGATCGTGCTTGTCCGCGCAGTTCGGAATCTCGAATGCGCAAACACGCAAATCCAACGATAAAGTCACCGCACACGCCAGGACGGGACACTCGAGAGATGAAGCAACGGCGGAGCGAGTGGCGAATTACGAAAATGGTTCTCGTAATATTTCTGAGCTTCGTCGCTTGTTACCTGCCCATTACGATCGTCAAAGTGGCCGATCCCGAAGTCCGATTGCCAGGTTAGTCGACTCGCAATCCCGCCACTTCCGATTCGCCAATATTTTCGTTTTTTTTCGAACCTCCACCCAAGCCATCTTGTATTTGCTAAAAATCTCACGAAATCCCTGTCTCTTTTATTCCCAACCATTTCCCCGTCACTTTACCTACCCAGAGGCTCACGTGGTCGGATATTTGTTGCTGTACTTCGCCTCGTGCGTAAATCCGATAATCTACGTGATCATGAACAAGCAGTACAGACAGGCATACGCCGGTGTTATAAGTTGCTCGAGGATCAGGGCTAGCCTAACGCCCCACGGCAGCAGCGCCCCTGGTGTCATCGGACAGAACAACTACGGCCAAGGTAACCACCACTTCGTTACCTCCACCAAGCTCTGACAGGGCCCGCGATATTCAAACCCAAACAAACAAAATGAAAAACCGCAAAGCAAAAACACGATCAGCACGGCTATAAATTGCCTCGTGTAAGTGATGGGCACACTGTTCGTTTCTAAGTTTGGGCCTGAGCATGTCGCCTCTTACTTGGCTTCGATACAAATGATTTACTACAATCGTAATTAGAATCATCAAAATCTTAAGCTCAACTGTCAAAGAATTTAACGAAACACGAGGAAGAACGAATCATTTTTTTTTACTCAAGCTGATGAACCCTTCTTTCAGGAATTCTCGATGCGAGCTAAAATGCAAAAAAAAAGAGAAAACAAAAAACAATACGAAAATTTACTACTAATGCGGATTGAGACGGGGTAGCATGCGTGTAGAGTGATATCTACGAGAATGATCTGAATATAGGTACTAATTGTTTCCTACTTACGGCGAAACTAACCAAGATTCAATTTTTTTATTTTTTAACGATTATTTACGGTCGCTTTATTTATTAGATTTTGTATCGAACGGCTTGCCCGATTTTTGCTAAACGCTGACGACATTTATTTTTTTTTTTCGTTTTTTATTGCTGTAGCCATTTTCTTCGAGATTTACGTTGTATCGGGTACTCTCAATAGTTTTTGGGATGATTTTGCCGTTTTTTTACCGTTGTAATCGCAGCTTCGTTATCGGCGTCAACGGTGGATAAACTATGATGCTCGATCAGGGAGAGTCCTGACTTATCGGTAGAATCACATAATCGAAATGCATTTCTATTCTGAATCGCCGTACCTGAAATATTGGTACCATTTCGGTCGTGCTACGATGTTTAATCGGTGTTTAAAAATCTCATCGAATTTCCTTAAGCGGTTTGGGAAATAACCGCGTTTGAAATGTCGAGGTGATCTTCGCTCTAACCGATCGTAACCTCCAAATTTGCTGTGCTGCCCTAGCGGCGATATGTCCGTAACGGTCGAAGAAAATGGCTAATCTCGGCTTGATTTTTCACGGTGGTTTGTGAAACATACGAGTTCGCGGACTTAATTTTACCTCGGATCGGATTTTAGGTTATGTTAGAAAGGAAGATCTTTTATTTTCCTCAATACATTCCGTCAAAGAAACGTAAAGGTCAGTTTCACATGCCACCGTTGGATGACTTCGTTTGACCTGGGAAGTTGCACAACTAGTTCGTCTTTTTTTCGATTTGCTGACAAATGATTTGTTACCATTATTGAACTAAATTTCTCGCATTAAATATATTGTGGAACACATAAATTGTAGTTTATCTTTCTACCGCTCTTAACTCTGGTACTTTCACGTTTATATTACGTGGATTCACCCTAACCTCACCAGATGGCGATTCATTCAAGTAAAAATCACGGTATCCCGCGTTAAGAACGAGACTTGTTGACAAACTTCGTCACCAGATGTCAGGGATCGAAAATTCTCACATCGCAGTTCGGAATATACTTGGAAACTTCTGTTTTTCCAAAGCATACTCGAAAAGTAAAAAATTACAAGAATAAAACGATAATTATATAAATTACGAGTACAACGAGGAGAAAAGAAAATTGTGCAACTTTCTTATCGAGCTAGCAAAACAGGCCAAGCGAACAAAGCGCTGAAGCTATATTTATCCTAATTTTAAGAAATATCGATACTTCTAACAATTTCTTTTTTCTTCTCAAATCAGTGCTGGACATCGCAAAGCGTTAATTGGTGGATGTATCGATTTGCAGATTATTCGAAAGAGTACAGCAAGACGATGGTGTCGACGGTCTCGATAGCCATGAACGCGGTGAAAAATTCCCAACTCGAGGATGAGCTGTGAACGAAAAGAACTCAATGACGATCCCATCTCTTGTAGCTTCTACTCTTTAAAGACGAGAGTCACGAGTCTGCTCGGTGGGTAAAGTAGGAATTAGCGGATAAAGCAACGAGGACAACCTGCACGATCTGCAGTCAATAAACGAGATCGCTTCCTTGCCGTCTTTCTCCCACGAACCCGCTGCTTAGGATATTATTTATTTTAGTTTGCTCTTCGAGTTACCGATCGGGGTAGTCCCTATTTCTTTATTATTGACCGATCACACGACACGTCTGTAAATATTTTAATCGTAATTATTTCTCTTATATTTTCGTGTATGTAATTACGTATATATGGATGTATATATACATCAACGGGTATGTACAAAATTTTTATATATTACGCGTATACTCGCAGGTTTGACAATACAAGAAAAAAATATACAGAAAAAAAAATGAATTCCGGGCTTTTCTTTTCTCAAAATATTTGCAATTGTCGCTCTCGATCGCTCGAAATTCGATTTTCATCTTTGCCGAAATTGCGGTGGTGTTGAGAGGGAAAAAGCAGCCGAATCGTGCCATACGTCGTTTCTGTTACGTTCTTCGCCATCGGTCGAGATGGCACTGCGATCTTTTTTCTCTCGTGCGTCAAGATCTACAGCAGTTATTTTTTTCCTGGATTTCTGGCGTTTCCCGAAGTTTTATGGAGTCTCTTATCTCGTCCTCGATTTTGGCCTTCAACACGTTCTCCACCAGATATCGCATCGCCTCATCTGCGTAGCGAAGAAAGTGAGGTTAGTCGTGACCCCCTGCCGTATAACTTACAGCGACGCGATATTTTTGAAAATGTCGAGCGTGGAATACATTCACCTACCGATATTTTTGTTCTCCTTGGCGGAAGTGACGTACCAAGAGGCTATTTTGTTGTCCTTGCAGAACTTTATGATTTGCTCCGTTGGCACCGAGACGTTTTGGATGTCGCATTTGTTGGCGAGGAGAACAATCGGTATGCTAGAGCCATCGGGTAGCGTCACCTTTTCGCGCAAGTCACTTAGCCACTTCTTTACCGACTGAAACGTCGCTACCCGCGATATGTCAAAGACGAGGGCTGCCGCTACCCTGAAATGTTTTCAACGCATGCGCGACAATCCCCGAAATTTATAATCCATTGTAACGACAATCCTGATTGGAAGAGGGCGTTAGTGTCGAGATAAGAGTCGCACGCCACCTCGTGCGAAAAACGACAAGCTTTTGGTTAATTTCGTTTAGTAAAAAAAAAAGAAGAACAAACAACGAAAAGTGACGAAATAAAAAGTCGTGCGACTGGAGAAGATAGAGAGAGAGAGAGAAGTAGAGGATAAGGGATGAAAAAAAGCAATATTTACGCGTATTTATAGTAAACTCTGGTCATGTAACCGAATCTCTCGTGGCCCGCAATGTCCCTAGAATGAGAGGCCGCAAAAGTTTCAGGCGCGAACACACGCACACACAGTGCACAATCTTTGAACAATTATTCTACAACGTCCGTCGGGCAAACGAGGATCGTAACTCGGGGATCTTTTATATAAAAAAAAATAAGAAGGCGAAAGGCGGAAAAAATAAATAACCGTGGGTTTGCGCAACGGACACGTCGACCATCCGACACCAGAGGGCGTCCTTTCAACTTGGCGAATGAAAGTCGATATAAAAAAGGCGTATGTTTGTTTTGGAAAACTCAACGTAGATGTATGAATACCGGAACTGTACGCAACAGCTTTTTAGTTTTTTTTTTTGCAATAAATCGCACGGCAGATTCATACTTCGCAAAGAACGGTATCTCTGAGTTGTTGTCACAAACTTTTTTTCCGAAATATGCTCAGTGTGCGATTTCGATGGTTGAGTACTCCTTGAAGACTCCGCTCGTTGCAGTATACGAATGCTTCATTGACATTTCGTCAACCGTCCACATCCTCCCCCCCCCCTCCCATCGCGATCCGATCGCCGTGCTGACGCAACTCTGGTGACGGACCAACGAAACATTTTCATTACAACGAGATTGTAAAATATTAATGAGGCAGGTACCATAATTGCAAGTTTATTTTAGTGCGAGGATCCCAATCGAGCGTTTTTATAGCGAAATCGGCGCCTATGGTAATCTTGTAATTCGAGGAGAATTTGCCTGCAAAATAATAGCTCGTGTCGTTTTGTGCGAAAGGAAACAAATCGACAGAGGGCGTTGACGGAGCTGGGAAGATGGCGTTGGGTGGGGTGGGGTAGAGGGGATAGCTGTACAAGGGGGGCAGGGGATAGAGAGAGGGGATGAGGAATGCGTTTGCTGGGCTGCGCGTGGTGACGTTCGTCAGTATTGCAAGAATTATAATATGGACGCGGAAAATCTGTGGATTTGCATACGGGACAACGCCCTCCGTGGCACTCGATTCAAAAAGCGGATTCCAAAGTATTCGTGAATCATTAGTGCTCGAAGAGGAACGTAATCGTTTTTTTCTTCCAAATAAAATATTACGAAAGAAACAAGCAAGAAAGAGAAAAAATAATACACTAATTACAGGCTCAGTGAACAGAAGAGTCGTAAAATAAAAAAAAAAGAATGTTTAAGAAAAAAATATCAATATTCTGCGCGTATGCAAAAATTACGAAGCTTTTTGACATATCAGCGGGTTATTGCAAAATTGAAAACCGTAAAATTCCACGTATTTCGGAGCTTCCGACTATGTTACGAAACGGTTATATCCGTAATGAGGCTTTTTCTTTATTTGGTCAAATAAAATCCGGTACGACAGAAAGAATGTGGTGCTCGTCGAAAGTTCCGAAAAACATGCTGCTATTTCGACTAATACGGACAGTCGTGGCACGAGAGATTCATCTCTCTTGTAAACGCAGATATACGTTACCCTCTGTGTAGCGCCTGACAATCGCTGTTTTCCCTACAAAACCAATAATAACTGGACTTCAGTTCCGATTTCAGTGACCCCAAAAGCATAGAACATAGTAAACATAGTCTGACAAAACATTTTTCGTGTTTGTGTAATAAAAACAAAATAGAATTAGAAATAATAAGTTTTTAATATTGTTATAATGAATAACAGGATTATTATTATCATTAATAGTAATAATAAAGTATATTTTTATGCAAGTTACTATTATTATGACTGGCTTTTGCTAAATCCAAATTTATTTCGCGAAACTGTAATACTTATTGTTGTTATCATTATTACGTAAAAAGAATGTTTGTGTAGGAATTAATAGCGGAAATTCGATACCACGTATAAATAAAACGCCAAGGCGTGCTCGATATGGGTGTTGAATTCGGTATGTATATACGAAATAATAGTCAGCCGCATTACGGGCGATACATTGCACTCACCGACACCATAATCACCGATGATAAGAAACTTGAACAGGAGCTCTTTGTGATTGAAGTTATTGGACAATATCACGTCCGAATCACGTCTCGGTTTACGAAGGCTCATTATGCCTTTTTCTTTTTCCTTGCGCTTCCGCGAACGCAACCGAGTGGAAAAAGGAACTCGCGAAATTTGACGCGCACGCGACTACGCGATTTGTGCGTATATTTGTATATATAAAATTGTGTAGGTGTATATCGCAAATACGTGTTCTCGTAATTATTTGAGGTTAGAAATCCGTGTTGGATACGAACTCTCGGCGCTCGGTCGACTCGCACGTATCGAGAGTAAAGAGAGCGGCAGCGAGGCGATGAACAGGGGAAGAGGGAGATAAGCCTCTTGCTCACTATCGCATAGTAGCTCGAACGTTTTCGTGTTCAAAGTTCAAACATACTTGAAGAAGGCAATGACAACGTTATGGCAAGATTTTTCCGTAGCTTTTCCTTTAATCGAAGATTTATGAGTGGAACTCGTTTTTCCTTCCGTTTGGCCGCAGTTTTCATATACAGGAAGACATCGGTAAGAACGGTACCTGCGATACTCAACGGGACGTTCAAAGCCATTGGAATTCTTGACCGCGTCGAGAGATGTCGGGACCAGTACTGTGAACTGAGAAATCTCCAGGGCGAGGGGCCGATAAGCACACTAATTAACCGTCACCAATTAAAAAAGCATTAAACATCTGTGGCCCGAATAATTAGTTTGTTTTTTTTTTTCATTTCCAGGTGGCACTTTTTTTGAAATTTTCAGGTTTTTACCGGTAGCTCAAGATTCAGGAGAAAAAACGCGAAAATGTTTTCGTCATATTTTCGACGATTTCTCATTTAAATAAAATGTTTCAGGAAAATCTAATTGAGCGGTGAAAATTTTTTCGAGAATATCATCCGTTTTGCACTCCTACAACATCTGGCAGAAGTTGTCTTTCTAAATATCTCGATGAGTCTAAAATTTGTATGAATGTATCGAGCTAACCTAAATCTCAAACCTGAATCACACACTTTAAATCCGTCCAAATCTAAGTTGTTACGAAATTGTGTTCGGAGCGTGCGTGGAACCTAACCAAACTTAGAGCCCAACCTAACTCCATTCAAACTTGGCGCACAAATAATGCTGCCACGCGGGTCCATTCTCTCCCTCCGGGACGTAAGACTGTCATGGCGTTTCTATCATGAAGGAGGACGCATTTCTCGTTGATCGTACGATACACAAGGCCACGATGTGGAGTGGTTTTCGGTGTGCCCGGATATTTCCTATCCAGGTTATCATCTGTGTCATAGTATTTATCAGCGTCTTTTGTGAGTGGAGTACAATATTTCATGTTAACACCCGTATATATGTGCGTGTGATTTGCGACCCAACTGTGTACACGCAAGTGATATGTCGTCAGGCGCATTCGTTCTGTGCAATGTCATACCCATCGCGCGGTTCATTCAAAAACATCGATAAGCGTTTTTAAACGAATGCGCGGTGTTTGTTTTCATTTTCTTTTTTCAAGCACAACCCTTTTTTTCTATAATATCGGCTTATCTCATGACTTTTATCGTCATAACTACAATTTTTATTTACGGAATGGAAAATCCATCTAATTGAATAAATACGTCGCGCTGTTTTACCGATGGAGGCAAAAATGGATTTTTGGAAATTGAAAAACCATGGACACAAATAACATAGCAAGTGAGCTTTACGATGCTTCATAGACTGAAGTTAACACGGATTTTCTACCGACCATGTGTTACCGACATTTTTTATTGCCGACCGTGATTACCGACGCTTCTTTATCCACCGTATTTACCGACGCTTTCTAATCGACCATTGTGTTTTTCCCCCGCATTCGAATGAAACAATAATTGAATTTTCAGATTACTTGGAAAATATGCATTGGCAAAAAACGCTGGAGATCCTACGCAGGTCGGATTCTTTGGTCGCTGAGCAAATGAGTATTGTAACAGAGTTGCAGGCAACGAGGTTAAAAATACTCCGTGAATTCTCCTCGGGTACGGGAAGATTGCAAAGAAGCAACGTGACGGTGTTCGCGATAACGCCGACGTTCGCGCGACCCGTGCAAAAAGCCGAACTGACAAGGCTCTCACAGACCTTTCTTCACGTACCCAATTTTCATTGGATAATAGTCGAGGACTCGGTGAATCGAACCAATCTCGTGGCGAAGTTTCTCGCTGAGAGCAATCTAATTTACACCCATCTCACTGCCCTCACTCCGCCAAATTACAAACTCGGCAGAAATGATCCCAGCTGGAAAAAACCGCGGGGTGTCGAGCAGCGCAACGCTGCCCTGCGGTGGATACGCGACAATCTTAGCCACGCCGATAAAGGCGTCGTCTACTTTGCCGACGATGATAACACTTACTCCATCAAATTGTTCGCTGAGGTGAGCGCCCTTTTTACAGTATTTTCATTAACTCACTTTCTGGTCCTCTATATTTTCGATTTTTAAGAAATGGCGGAACATGTCAGGTAAAAAACCTAAAAAGCTGTTATTTTTATATTCGATGTTAAAAACCTCCAAAAAACATACTTTTTCATTAAAACATAAATTTTCACATTCAAACGTAAATAAATTTTAACTTTTTCTTTTTAATTCTATAATGGAACCATGCCGACTAGCATTTTGTCAAATTTTACTTTCACGAAAATTTTTTTAAACATACTTTCCGACCTGTGAATTCTTTCGTAATCAAAACTGATTATTATCTAATAAACCAAGTTTTCTACGTAGAAAACAAAACTCAAATTAAAAAAGACCTGAAATACTGGATAACTCTGCTTTATCGACAGATGGTAAAGATAAAAAAGGTGGGTGTATGGCCGGTCGGTCTGGTCGGTGGTCTAATGGTCGAAAAGCCGATATGCAGCAACGGTACAAACAAGGTGGTCGGTTTCAATGCAGTGTGGAAGCCAAGTAGAGTATTTCCGATCGATATGGCCGGTTTCGCCATCAATCTTAATCTCATACTCGACAATAAGGATGCAACATTCTCGTATGAGATCGAGGGCGGTTATCAAGAGACCGGCTTTCTCGAACAATTAATAAAGCGGGACGACCTTGAGCCGCTCGCTGACGCGTGCACAAAGGTACTTCCCGAAATTACCCTCTTTTTTTTTAATTCTTAATCCTTTTTTTTCTTTTCAATGACTATTTAAATATTTTATTACTTTTATTATTATCGTAATCATCACTTTCGCGCTATGGTGAATCTTTCGAAGGTTTACGTCTGGCACACGAGGACGGAACCACCCGTGTTGAACGCCGAGCAGCATCTCATAAAAAAGGGCAAACGCTCAAATGAGGGAATCGAGGTCTGAGCGGCGGAAACACACCGACACACTAGCAGTTAAGAATAATTAAGAAAAATAAGCAAACCGAAGAGATAAGCAATCTTGGCCAGAAATGTTCCTTAAATAAACGTATGCAGGAGAGAGAGTGAGTGTGTGAGTGAGAGAGTGAGAGAGAAAGAGAGGCAGAAAATATGGATTGAATTTATACGATTCAAGTATTACGAATGTTTACACTGATAAAGATAATTATGATAGCAATAATAAACAAACTGGTTTTTTATTGTAAAATTGGATCCCCTTTTTCGTTCTTCAAATTTCAGGTCTCTGCGAAGAAAATCACTCGCTGGAAGTAAATAAAAAAATAAGAAAATAGGAACACGAAAAATAAACATCGGCGTTTCTCTACTTTTCATTTTTCTCCTTATCCAAGAATTTATTTTGTTCTTTTTTTTATCATTTTGTTTTTTTTTTTCGTCGCGTACAGAAAAAGCATACATAAAAAATATGCCTTAAACCTATGAACTTTGATATTACATATACATATGCGTGGTATACGCGACGCGTATACAGGGTGTGCCGTTTCAAGGTCGCCGTCACCTCGAAAAGTACGCGCAGTACGGAAAAGTTTTTCGGTTCCGTACAAGGTACGAGATGACCTACGGATATGACCTTGAGTCCAGTGTCAAGATCATCCCAAGGTCAGCCTGAAGGTCGCCTTCGATTCTTTTCACGTCGACGTACAAATTTTTGCAATTATTTTCGAAACTCTTCACGAGGGATATTCGTGAGCCTGCGGATTTTTTTTTGTCACGAATGGATTTTAAGCTATGGGATATTTGAGTTCACGCCTGCGCAGTTCCGCCACTTGACGAAAAAAGTCAAAGTGAAATTGTTCGATTTTCACGTTTCGAAAATATTTCGTGGTGCGCTTCCCAGAACAAATAGCTTTTCGAACTAAGTTTCACAAAATTCAATTTTTAGGGTATTTCGGAGAAAAATCAATATTAGGCTGTTTGGGGCAATAATTATAATTGAGCTCCTGGGGGAATATTTTAAATCGGGCTTTTTGGGATGAAATAAAAAATCGGGATATTTTGAGTAAAACTGACGACTATCGCAGAAAATTCAAATTTGAGCTTTATTAGGCAATACTCAAAATGTGGCTAATTGAGTAAAATTCACGTTGACCTTCGAACAACCTTGGAGTTTGTGTCCAAGGTGAAATCGACGATGGTGGATTCCTCATGATCGAGAAACCGAACAACTTTCATCCGAAACGTTTTTCCTTTGAGGGCGTACTTTAGGAGATGGAACACTTGGGACGCTTAGGATGGGACACCCGGTATATGTGCGTATACATTGCGTGTCAGACGTTAAAGTGTCACAGAGTGGAAGATGCGCTATAATACTTTGTTTTTTTTTCTCTCTCTCGCTCTCGTTCTCCAGTTCTTCACACACTTCATAATTCTTAGGTGTGTGTTGTTTTTAATGTTTATTCCATTTATTTCGCTTTCTTTTTTCTTGACAATAGTGAAAAGCTAAAATTGAGAGCTGTATCGTTTGAGTTTTATTTGTTTGTCTTCTTCTTTGTTTGGCAACAAATACAAAATAGCGATATCGATTCTTAAAATTACGTCGATACAATGTTACGCGATTTCTTCTTCTCGCGTGAACTCGGAAAAATCGAAGCGACGTGTCTCTTCATTTGTTTTTTTTTCGTCGTACGTTCCCGCGATCTTCCGCGGTCGAAGAACGAAAAAAGAGAATACGTAAGGAAAAAAATAATGAAAAATTTCCTCCACACGATAATTACACGGAACACGATTGAGTGTCTCGCAGAGTTGCGCAGTCGCGGTGCGCACTCGCACACCCCGATAGTACATACGCGACAAATACTTTTTTGTTTCATCTCCATTTCTGTTTGTCTTTTTTTCTTCTCAACTTACGTGGCTAATAAGTACTATCGTTACTTTTAATATTAATTTTAATATTAATAATATTATCATTATTATTATTATTATTGTAATAATTATATTTGGCAAAACTGTCCTGTCACGGATTCACACGGTAAAAAAGCTAGCCACGCTCACGTGCGTGAGAAGCGTCACGGCGCGCGGGGGCGACGAAAAACGAAAAAAAAAAACGAAAGAGGACGAAAAGTTTCATCTTGGCGGTCGATCGTGCCTTTTCCCGTCGCGATTTCGTTTGGCAAATTTTTCGCGCGAAAGTCGTAAATACGAAGAATGGAAACAGAGGGTTGGGGAGAGACGGAGGTTGGATCACGAAAAGCAAAAGCGAAAAGAGGCGAAGAAAAAGGCACGATCGAGACACGAAATTTTTTTCGGATTTTCCGGTGGTTTTTCCGGCATTTTTGTTTCAACTCTTAAGTCACACGATTTGAATGGGACAAGGCAATATTCCGATTTTTACGTTTCCCTTCTTTCTTTTACTTTAAACTCGCTTTTCCTCTTCGATCGGTTCTTCCCTTTCTTCGTTTCTCCTCTTTTTCTTTCCTGTCCTTTCCATTTTTTCTTTTCTTCCTTATTTCTTCGTTCTTTTTACTTTCCACCCCTTTTTTCTTTTTGCTATTCCTCTCTTTTTCTTACTTTCTTTTCAATGTTCTGCGACTCTTATTTCCCCCGAAGTTTCCTCCGATTTTTCCTCTTCCCTCGTAAATTTCCTCAACTCGTCATATTGCCATTGTGCAAATCGTTTATCAAGTGTAACTCGTTTATCAAGTCATTAACTCGTCGTTTATAATTAACTTCAATTCTTACTTATTCGTCTTTCTTCGCTTTAAAAAGTATCTATGATCGATCGATTACTCGCTAAGAGGAGTCTGTATTAGCTAAACAGTAAGCCTAAGATCGAATAATCCTTGATAATTACACGAAGGCGCGAGGGAGGGGAGGGGTTCGAGGAGAAGCGCAAAGGAGGGACAAAAGGGTTGAGGGGAGAGGATAGATAGGGCCAGAGGGGATGGGGATTCACAAGCATTTACAAAAACTTATCACATTTTGTTTTTTTTTTCTTTTGCCCGTTCTTTCGGTCTGTGTCTTTTTATATTTTTTTTGGCCGCGGAATTTTTTTCTTTTCATAATAAAATGACGAGAAGTGACAAAAAAAACCAAATATCCTCGCTACTTTGGCGGTTGATCGGGTCGTTGCTTTATTCGATTTTCCTTAAATTCTTCGTTTCGTCATTCCGCCTACCGTTAACGAAAAAAAAATCACATTTAAAAAAAACGTTAAAAAAATAAGTATGAAAGAAAGAAGTCATGAAACCAGTTAAACGCGGTTTTCAAGTCGACTCCTAAACTTGCGTTTGTCATGAGTAGGCTTTTTTCGAAAGGTAAAAAAAAGTTACAAACGAGAAATAAAAATAGTAAAAAAAAGAACAAAAGAAAATGAAAGATCAGTCTTGCGGGGTAAACGATACGCAGGGGTCGATAAATCTGGCAGGTTTGCACAACTTTACAATCGGTAATCGTGGATTCGTGGCGCGTCACGATTCCAGCCGGCCAATTGATCCGCTCAATCCGAACAACCGTGAGAGAATACTCGCGGAAAGTAATCGCGACGATATTGAAAAGGAATTACTCTCCGAAATGATATTTATATATATATCAAATGCCATGGTATATATATATTTTATATACATACGGAGTGGGAGTGACATCGAAAAACTTCGCGACCCGCGATAACTGCGGTTCGATTTTTTTTTGTTTGTTTCGTATGCCCGAATTTTTCTCGTCACACTGAACGTGACGATATTTTATTCTTTACTCTCCCACCCCCGTTCGCGCAACGCGATCGTAACGGTTGCGCGCGATTTTCGATAAGCGAGGGATGATTCTCATTTCACATCGATCACAACGAATCTGTCAAATGTGCCGAGATGTACATTGAATATATTGAACGTTAACGAATACATCGATGATGAGTGTAACGATAATGAATCGCGTACATCGAAAATATATCGTATATATGTCGATAATGCATGGAGTATCGATGATTTATCGATTATATTTAATATATCGAAGATGTATCGATTATATCAACAATACATCGAATATATCGATAACACAATTTATATATCGACGATATATCGAATAAATCGACCATATAACGAATATATCGTGTGTACATCTAATATAATCGAATATATACAACACACAAAATATATCGAACGTAAATATTCTCGGCCCACTGAAGAGAACAAAAAACAAACGGGGAAAACAACAATGATCATCCGTTGCTCATCGAGCCGAGTAAAGTCGGGTAAAAACGACGCCAAAAAAGAAATCCAGCGTACTAGACCGCGATTATCTACGGAGGGTTTTGTTTTTCTCTTCTTAAAAAAGCTTTCTCGAAGCGTAAGTAATCACTACGGAAATGTTTTTTTTCGCAATCCTACGGATAAATACAGCCGTGAAACCTCGTTCTCCTAACTAACATCGATGACTCCCGTGTTCGTCCGTTTCTTTTTTTGTACACTCTATTGGGTTTTTCTTTTGTATTTGTTTTCTTTCGTATTTTCACGACACTCGATGAGTTCCCGATGACGTTACGTTCAGGTGACAGGTAAGGGCCTGATAAGGGCCCTAAGGGCAGTTAATCGGATTTCGTCGGGGCATCCATCGAATTCGTATTCTTATTTCGTTTTGTTTTTTGTTTCACTTCCGCAAGTGTTTGGATCTCACTGATTCGCTCTTTATCCTTGCAGAATTCGTCTGATAAGAAGAAGCTTCTCGTCGATAATGAATTTTTCCGTTTTTTTTTTTCGGGCTAGGAAAATCGTTCACAACGATTACGAAGAACGAAAAGATCAAAGGGGTCAAATAAAACGAGAAACTTTGTTTTTTTCCCTCGAGAAGAATTTCGAAAAAAATCGCGGTTTTCTCGACTTCCGGAACTTCCTCGTGGCCTCGGCAATATCGGGGCATTGCGAAAAGAGGAGAAGAAGAAAATAAGCGAGCACTCGTCCTTTCGCTTCGTTACCGAGACCACGCTCGCGTTCGCAAACAAAATTTACAATCTAGTACGCCGGAAAAATATCTAGACGGCCGAGTCCTTGCCGACGAAACCAGTCTTCGACACCGATCTCTTGCCGTCGAACGTTATCGATGTCTCGCGTCTCAGACCCGAGTCGATTATCGGCGTTATTTTCTTCTCTTCCTTCAGCGGCTCTTTTTCTTCTCTGCAAACAAAAAAACACAGTTTAACCACGAATGAAGCAGAAATAAAAAGAAAAACAACGCGATTTACCACGAGAGAAAAAAATATGTGTTCGTACGTAGCTGAAAAAAAATTGCGTTTTTAAAGAAGAAAATATCGAAAGTGTTTTTTTTTTCTTGCAGTGCAGTTCAATTAAAACGAGCGACGAAACGTTTTCTTTTTTTCGTTTTTACAACATCGACATGCTCGCGTTCGTTTTTTTTTCGATTTTTCGTTGCATCTGTCTTTTATTCTCGTTTTTTTTTTCGTCCTCTTTCATTCGATAGGACTCGTGCACTCTCTCGATTCCGCTCGCAACGATCGGGGCCAAAAAAAAAATCCGTTCGTCGAGGCTAACTTCGAAAATTTTCACGAATTCTCATTGTCGTTGTTCGAACAGTCACAAGTGTGTTTCATCATGCAATCAGGCCAAAAGCGTCAAGCCACACTGTCGTTCAAACGAAACTGATAAAAAAAACGATAAAAGGTCTTAACAAACGAAAAAAAATAAAATACAAGGAGAGAATAGAAAAATCGAATCGAGGAAGCGACGTTTTCCTTTTGTCCCTAATTTTTGTTCGGCTGAAGCTACCGCAACCCGTAATCCCGGGTGACGAGAAAGGACAATTAAAAAAAGTGAAATAAATGGGAATAAATTAAAGAAAATAGCAAAATCGATGGAAATATCGTGTGAATGATCGATGGCTCGTGAGTTGGTTGGCGGCACACAGAAGGCGACAATTCGTTATAAACGAAACGCTTAATCAAAAATGATAATAATGAAATAATAATAATAATAGTAAGACTTCATATCGTATTCTTGACATCCTTTTTCTTGCGTTGGGAAAAAATCGTTTTTATGTTTTCTTTTTCTCCGAAATTTTTTTCATTTATAAATTATTATTTTCGTTGGTGAAAAACTTTTTTTTTGGTACTTGCTCTTAAATAAAAAAATAATAACACACGTAAACGAAAAAAAATACAAACATAGTCGAAAAAACGCAATATATATTGCGTTTTGTATAAATACATAAATAAATAAATACTTTTATTTATATACATATATGTATATGTATATATATAAATTAAATATATATATATAAACGTATCATAAAATCTATTAATTAATATTATTAATTAATTATAACAATACGAATTTATTATTTTTAAAATTAAAATTAATATGAATAAATGTTCATTGAATTGGTCGTTGGCCGACACGCGGAGAACGACACTTTCGAATCATGCCACGTGGGAAAAGCCATGTCAATGTAATTTATCAGCGTTATTATAGGAGCCATGCTCATAACACTTTACTTTAATAATTATCGGCATTAATTGATTATTATTATTATTATTGTTGTTGCTGATGTTGTTGGTGTTATTATTTTATAAATCAAACGTTGAACGAAATATCATCACATTAGATAAAAGCTCAAATGAAATATAAAATAAGAAGAAAAAGAAAAACGTATCTATGTGTTCTTACATGGCAGTATGTTTGACCAATTTAATGGTATTCTTTCCGTTACCCGAGTCTTGTATGGCCGTAACACCCGCGACATTTGCCATTTTTTGGTCGCAATAGGGCAATGGGAACCGCCAACCGTAAAGACTACAAAAAAAAATATATACACATGTGTTCGGAGAAAAGAGACGAGGGGAAAATGATGATAATTATGAGATGATTGATATTGATTGTACACATCGTATTTACTATGAAATACACGAAGAAAAACAAATTATCGTTTTATGCACATTCTGAATCGTAATCCGGAGCGTCCTTCATTTTATTTTATTTTTTGAAATTAATATTGTTCAACGCGTATGGTCATGAAATGTCGCCGCAATAAATTTTGGCTTGTTTTAAACACGTTGAACCGCGTCGAATCGCATCGAAACGTGTTCGCGAAAAGACGATTTTTAAATCGAAATTTTGACGAAATTGAGGTATCATTGGATGCCACGGAAAGGAGTCCAAAATAGGCTCGTAAATTTCTAGAATATTTTCAAATGTATTTTTGTAAAACAAATCAATTCAAATGTATTTTTGTAAAAAAAAACAAGTCAAATGTATTTTCCTAAAAAAAATCGTTTATCTTTATTCCATCGAGAATTATCGTTTCTCAAAGTTTCCAAAAATTTTGCCATTTTTTTTAGTGTCCATCCAGTAATACCTTAGCCTCATCAGTCACGTGTAACAAATTCGACAATTATAAATTTATATTCCATTCGTCTTTTTGCATTTATTCAACTACAAAAGAACTTCACCTCGATGTGACAAAAAATGGCGTGAAAAAAAAAGTAAATCTGAGCAGTTTTCTTGCGACACGAATTTTTTTAACGCATTTCGACGCGTCCGCAATTTTCTTTCCAGTTGTCGCAAGACTGAAGGAACGAATCGAAGGGAAAATCGACGAATAAAAAGAATAACCGTTGAGGCGTTGGAAAAACCCGAAGGATTTCTTTTTTTTTTGTCGCATCGATGTTTTTTTATACGTGTTTGTGTGCGCGTGTGTGAATTCACGTGTACGTCAAAATGACACGGTAGCGCCAGACTTGCCAAAGCGAAAAAGGAGATTGTAGCGTCGTTCGAAAGCAATGAAATTTCTCTCTCTTTCTCTCTTTCTTTTTTCGTTGTTTCCAATTCGTGATATTTCTTTCGAATTTTCGATCTTAAATCTGCGAGCTGAATTTGGAAAAGTTTTCGTTCGATTTCTTCAACGATAAAAGTGAGAAATTTTGCAAAAAAGAATTTTGAAAAAAGTAAGGTTTCCGTTGCAGTCCAACGACGAGAAATGTTCACACCGTTGTTCGTGTAAAATAAACATTTGTCGAAAGTACAATTATGCAGAAAATATTGTTTTTCGAAAAGAGTAAAGTGTAATCAATCTTGAGGAAGATCAATTTTTGCCGTGTATGAAAGGGTTGGACTACCGTGAACGTTTCGAAAAATCGAAAACAGTCCATTAGAAATAATTATTAAAATTTAGTAAATTGAATGCATCATTTCATTTTTATCCTTACAAATAAATGTTCAAATTATTTTTTGGATCATTTTACTTTTTCCGACAAAATTAATTTTATTAAATCATCCTTATTTCTGGCGGTCACCGGAGTAGTCGAACCCCTTAAACGAGAGAGAAAGGAGGAGCGAGGGGACACCTCATCCCAAATTATCGTATCTTTTGTTTTCTTTGATTTCTCGGAGAAAAACTCACCTGCCAAGCTTCGTGGCCTCGTCATCGACCGGTTTCTTCCTCGATCTCTCACACACGTAGTAAATAATACCTGAAAATTGGACAGTTGTAAATTTTTAAAATAAAAACTCGAACACCCGAAAATTGAAAAATTGAATATATTAAATTGAATATAAAAAAATTGAAATAAAAAATTGGAAACTAACGAAATGTAAACTGAAAAATTAAAAAAAAATGGTTTTTTTAAATTATAAAATATTGAAAACGTAAACAGTGAAGAATTGGATGATTTAACATTGAAAAGTAACGAATTGAAAATTAATAATTGAAACTTAGAAGCCAGAAAAATAAAAGTAAAAAATTGAGCAATAAAATAATTAAAATTTGTAAAACTGAAATTGATTGAATGAAATTGAATTATTTGAACATTGTTAAATGGCAACTGATACATTGAATAATTATAAAATTGAAAAGTTGAATAACCGAAAGCTAAAACGTATATAATTGGAAAACTGAAAAACCGGTAAAACAGCATACATTGAAAAAAAACCATAATATCGAATTGGGCAAAATATGTTGAAAGATCGATGCGTTGTTTCATACCTGTTTTGTGCGTGCAGCAGCAAATTACGTCGATGATTACGATGACGATGACGAGCGCGGCAATTACGATGCCGATAATGGCAGCGCTCGAGATCAACTGTCCTTTGTGCACCAGCGGCATATTTTCGCCTAAAAAAAGAGAACGAAAAGAAAAGTGCTGTTATATCGGAGCTTGCACGGGAAAGCGCAATGGAACGGGGCTCGAGGATATCATTTGCGGTCGGTTAGTGCGAGAAGCCAATAACGATAGGGTGTTTGGTGACGAAGGTATTCGAGGATGTATCGAAGAAGATAGTTCCGTCAATCATTTCCAATGATCAAATAATGCATAAATAAAAGTATCGAAAAATGTTTTTTTTTTTAAATATAATTGCTCATTCAAATATTTAATATAAAGGTTATCAAAGTAACTGTACAAATTATCGAAATTCATTTTTATAATTAATAAATTATGAAATAATTAATTTATCAAATATGGAAATTCAATTATTAAACAATTATATAATTCTATAATTAATTGAATTATTCAATGTAATTATCATGTCGCGAAGTATTGGGACTGTTTCGTTCGTCTCGGAATACACGAAACATCCTCGAACTATCAGGAGGGAAAAAAAAACAATTCCTACAGCTAAATCATTGAAGGCCGATAATTCGACTAGATTTTAAATAGTCACGAGCGTACTGGTACATTTTTCTTTGTTGTTCGATCTCTCGTACAGCGAATTCAATAAAATTCGAAAAACAAAAAGAAATACAGAAATCTAAAAAAAAAAACAACGAATACTTAAGAGAGTAGAGGTAAATCAATTTTACAGAGAAAAAGAAAATGGATTAAAAAAAAAAACAACAACATCGGCAACGGGTAATTTCTCGTTTTGTTGCCTTCGAGAGCACGAAATATTCCGTCACATCGTGAATCGCGAATTTCAAGTTTTCCTGTTTTCTCGCGCGGAATTTGAAATAGACCGGATCGAGGGACGAAAAAAAGAGAGAGGTAAGGATCGGGACGAAAATTAAAAAAAAAATCCCAAAGCATAAAATAAAAAACATAGTGCAGCCTTAAAACATAAAAGCGTAAAAAAATAGTTGCTACGCCTAAGTGAGGATCGCGTGACGCTTCCAGTTAAACAAATAAAACAAGCATGCGCATGCGGGGTTAAAAAAAAAGCGGATAATAATTAGTCTCGTTCAAGCCCGCTACTTCATCGACCAGAGAGCCCCTTCTACTCGCGGAGTTAATATCGCACTTTTTTTTCTTTATTTCGTTAGTATAGCCGCTAGTTTGTTATTTCAGTGGCGGAAAAACAAAATCAATGGTTAAAAAAAAATCGCTACGCTCGCTCCCATCGCTCTTGGGTTGTTATTGTTGTTACTTGCTCTTTTTGGTTTTTTTTTCCCAAGATCTCTCGCTAATGGGGTTAATAAATTGCGCCACTCAAGTAATGCCCATCGCTACGTTAATAAAGCAGTGTATCTTTTTCTTGTATTTTTCGTAATGATTTTTTGGTATGTATTTTTTTTTTCATCAATTCATTTACTTTTTTCAGCAGAATGGTATACGTATATTTACCGTTTGATTTTTCGGCTCGAGGTGTGTATGTCCCGGCTGACCATTAGCGGGGCAAGCGAGAATAAAAAATCGACACAGCCGCGAAAGAAACCATCTCAAATTTCCTTCCCATTTTTTTTTTTTTTGATTCTCCGCCTTTGTTCTAGTTTTTTCATGTAATTTTTTTTCTTGTATCTGCAGTCGGAATTTTCGTTTGTCGAACATCCGTTTATTTTTTTTTTCGCTTTTGCAGCAATCTGAAATTGGCTTCTTTCCCCGGGCCAATAGTGGTGCGAATTCTTCTTTGACACGTATATTTTTTTCGACGTATATTTGTCATATTTTTTGTACAATTTTTCGATTCGTGTTCTCTCGTTTTTTTGTTGATTATTATTATTCTTTTTTCATTGTTATTTTTTTCAATTATGCTTTTTTATTTTTCGTTTTTTTCTTCAATTATGCTCTTTTTATTTTTCGTTTTTTTTTTCAATTATTTTTTATTTTTTGCTGTTATTTTCGTCGTTGTTGCGATTATTTTTTTCTTCCCTTCTATGATTTTTTTTTTTCGTTTTGATTCAGAGCACAGAGAGGGAGAGAGGAAGAAAGAGTGCAGGAAGAGATCAAACGTCAGATTCGCGCCAACACGAACCCCTTTTTTCTTTACTTCACTTGTTCTCCATCCCCTTCGAAACCGCGAACGCTTTATTTTCCTCCCTTTTTATCCCCTTTGATTCCTTCCGACAGCTGGGACGAGAAATTGTCGCGTAATTTCCTTTTTATTTTCCATATCCTTAAATTCGTTGTTCTTTCGTTAAACGATGTTTTATTTTTCACCCTTAAATATTTTGAGATCTCTTCCTCTTTTCTCTCCCCCTCGTCCGTGTTCCTGATACGCAAAAAAAAGAAAAAATAAAGGAATAAATATATATGTGTTATCGTCAACCTAATGTTGACTTCCGGCGTCTGTTTTCCTCGTCAGCTTTTTTTTTGTCATTATGTATCCATATCGATTTTTCGCTCCCGAAAGCTCGAAAATTCCAGAATGAGAGAAAAAAACAGTGAACAAAAAAAGAGGAAAGGAAAAAAAAGAGAATTGACCCGCGTAAAGTGGACAAAAAAAAGTAACGAGCTGTATAAACAAGACACTTTTTTCGTTCCCCGAAAAGTTCTTCGGGCGCAGTTCCCCAATTATTTATTTGCATAAATATTGTAAAGTCTTTTTTTTCTTCGAAGCACACATGCCATGCGATACTTTTTTTTCGAGAACGAGGAAGAGAAACAAATATGTACGAATAATATTAAAAACAAAAAGAGAAAAGAAAAAACGAACGAAACCGAAAAGTCGCGTTTCTGAGAGTCTCGGGTGTAAATTTTTTTATTCGTTTTCTTTTTCTGACAGGTTTTACGGTGGTCGTGCGAATATAACGGAAAGCCACATTTTTTTGTTTCGATGTGACGGTGTAATAAAGAAAAAATTAATTATTCCTAATAATGATTTAATCGGAGCTCTAATGATAATAATAATATTAATAATAATAATAATAATAATAATAATAATAATAATGATATTGTAAAAACTAAATGATGATTCGTAAATTACAGTTCATGCACTCTTAACACGTACAAGTTTTCTCTCTTTTTTTTTAGATAGAATATATATATGTATGCATACATATGTGTGTGTTTTTTTTCCGTTGGATTAATCAAGCCACTTGGGTCGCTTTTATTACCCGACGCTCGTGAGAGTATATCGAAAGAGAAAAGCAAACGAAAATTTCAACCAAAACGCGTATATGCGATGAAGTTAGAAAAAAAAAATACGAAGAAAAAAAATATAAAAATAAATGTCGGAAAACCGAGTAGGCCTTTAATGGTCGAAGGCTCGATAAAAAGGAGAAAAAAAAATTGAAAGCAAATTTTGAAGATCGCAGGCGACGATAAGATTTTTTTCGAGACGTTGTATTTGTTCTCCGATAATAATAAAAACAACAATAATCACTAAAATAATGGTTGTGTTTGAAAGGCGTAAATTCGAGTTTTGACTGCGTCATGAGTGACGGTCGACTCATATCCTCACGATCGGATAGCGATTCGCGAGCCAATCGTATCGAGGCGCACCAAACGCCAACAAAAGTTTATATATATGGGTTCATATAAATTATATATGATATTATAAAAATATTGTTATGTATAACCCGTTCTAAATCAGGCATTTGGCAATGTAGGGCAGTACATAAGCATATTCGGCTGCTTTTGCGATTAAATATCGAACGTGCATTTACGTGTGCCCTTAAGTTTGTTTTTTCATTTAACTAAATAAGTGATTCGTCAATTATTCGGTGTATCGCTCGATTTGTCGATTATTTCGACCTATCGAATTGTTCGATCTATCGATTAGTTCGACCTATCGATTACTTCGACATATCGATTACTTCGACATATCGATTAGTTCGACCTATCGATTACTTCGACCTATCGATTACTTCGACCTATCGATTACTTCGACATATCGATTAGTTCGATCTATCGATTACTTCGACATATCGATTGGTTTGACCTATCGATTTGTATGACCTCTCGATTAGTTTAAGCTATCGATTTGTTTGGGATATCGATATTATTTCAACTTATCGATCAATTCGATCGATCGATTTCAGTTCGACTTATCGATTGATTCGACCTATCGATTTCTTGGATCCACCGATTTTTCCAATCGATCAATTAATCACATCCTGTTCGATCAATTCGACTTGCACCAAGTATCGATTAATTCGATCTACGGATTAACTTAAAACGATTCGCTCGATTAAAAGTGAAGTAAAATATAAAGAAAGTTTCGTTACGGGAATAGTTTTTCGTTTTTTTCAACGTCATAAACATTTATCAAAAGAATGACTGTGGGAAAGAGAGAAAAAACACACACACAGGCGCGGGCGCGCTCACAGATTCACGCACACAAAAACCGCCTTAATTTAAATACAAAAAATGGAGCGAAACGTACCAGTACGTCGTACTAAACAATGAGCATTGAAAACAATGTCTCCAATCATATAAATACAGTAGTTATTATAGCTTTAGTTTCACTGTTCAGCTCGGTTTGCTCTTTCCTCTTCTCACTGACTATTAATCCCCACCCTACCCCATGCCCGTCCATTTTTCGGGCACTCGTTATCCAAAGTTATTTCCCTCTCATCGTCGAGTCACTCACTGATCGTAACCTTTTTTTTTTCTTTACTCTCTCTTCGTTGCGTAATTAGTTTTTTTTTTAATTCTTTTTCACCTTCAAGCAAAACATTGCGTTTCGTTTTTCGTTATAGTTTATTTTTTAAACTGGGAAAAAAAACCATTAGCGGCTCAGGAATGTTCAAAACCCCGGTCGATCTAATTCTTTAAATTCTACGTTATTAATTTACGTTTTGCGTTGCCGGTGGTGTTTTTTTTTTCGTTTTTTTTCGATAATATATCGTTCCTACGTATACGTCGAAGTGTCGTTGTTTTCTTTGTTTATATATATATATATATATATAACTCTCGCCAAAGAGTTCCTCCCGCGACGAAACTTCACAATTATTCAATTACTATTATTATTATCATTTTTCGTAACGTTCTTCGTTGTTCTCGTACTCGTGTTTCGTTTTCTCTCGCAATATTTTCGTCGCTCGTGCTTCTCCCTCAATTCGTATTTATATTACTGTGTCTCATTAGTGTTGTTGTTTTTTTAAATGTTGTTTCCTGTTGTTGTCGTTTGTTTTTGTTTCTTTGTTGTCTTTTTTTTTTCGTATAATATTTGTATGAGTATATAAACTACGAGAGCTCTAGATATCTAGGAAGAGAATCGCTATTGTTGCGGCAATCGTGATCGCCAAGGGCTTGGAGACATCACCAGCACTTATTTCCCCGTAGTCTACTGTTCCGCCGGATGATTCTGAATGATAATAAACAAGAACAAAAAAAAGAATATTGACTCCTTCGCACGTGAGCAAGTGTCGAGATGGAGCGGTGGGCGAGAAAGAGACAGAGAGGGGGGGGGGGAGATAACGATAGAGAAAAACGGGGCAATTGAAAAAAAAATCGATATTTACGTCAGAATATTTTCGATAAATATTTCCAGGCTTACGATTTCGCAATGAAGAATCAACGGTTGTTTTGTTATTTGAAAAATTGATTAATCTTTTCATCGATGTGGAAATAGGAGAGATTATGGGTTTGTTTGGGTTTGTTTGGGTTCAAGCCGGAAATATTTCGTCGCGATATTAACTGCGTAGAGCTTGTACTCCAGATGTCTTTCATTAATTACACCCCCCCCCCCCCCCCTCTTCATCCTGCTTCCACCGGTCAATTGAATTTCCCATCGCACTGGTCTGGACAAAAACTCAAAAGATCACGTTTCAAGATCGTCCACGACATCGGTTTCACCTATTTTTAAAAGATTCTACGTTTGTAAAAAGGTCACTTCCGGTTGTCCAATTCCAGTGCCCGAGAATATCTGGACGCGTTCATTTTTTTTTTTTGAGGTTATTAACGATGCGAGAAGCGATTGGCAATCGAAGAGGGAACAAAAATGCAATTTTTGTGGGACGTTTTGCACGTGTGTTTGAAAACGCACGGTGCGATCGGGGCGACTAGAAAAAAAAATTAGTAAAACGTGTGGAATTGAAACAAGGTATGAAAACGAATAATGGAACGGTAAGATCAAAATGGAAGAATCGAAATAGTCCCGAGTCCCGGGGAACAAGATTGACCTTAAATTAACTGCTAAGTGCACGGCTAATTGCAATTCTAAAATAATTCGCTCGACATTTTGCGTGCAGGCCAAGCTGGTGGGATTCTTTCATCATCCTAACGATGAATCTTTCGCATTCGTCGAGATTGCTTTCTTTTGTAAATCTGAAATTTTGTTGACATGCCGATCTTTCGTGTTTCAACTAATCGAAAAATCTGTCGATTGTTTTCTTGAATGCCGATTTTTATTTCACCGATATTTCTAACGATCGAAATATCATGATACCGATTTTTTGCACCACCGATATTCTTACCGATCGAGATACCGATATATCTATTTTTCTACATTAACGACATCGCTACCGATCGAGATTTCACCGTACCGATCTTTGAATTACATATATTCTTATCGATCCAGAATTACACATACCGATATTCCTATCGATCGCGATATCAGCTCACCGTTTTTTTTTGACTATCAATATTCTTAGCGATCGAGATACCGATTTTTCTTCATTATCGATATTCCTACCGACGTATACATCTTCATACCGATTTTCGTTTATTACCGATATTCCTATCGATCGCGATATCAGCATACCGATTTTCTGCACTACCGATAGTTTCCCCGATCGATATATCGATTTTTCCGTCTTTACCGATATTCTTACCGACGGAGACACCTCCATACCGATTTTTCATTTACCGAAACAAAAGGAACGAATGCGGCTCGAATTCAAATGCGAAAAAAAAATTGAGAAAGCGACGGATGCAAAATTTGTTCGTTCTATGAGTTTTCAACGATGATTCCTCGAGTCGTTTTGATTCACAGAAGTTTGTAACGAAAAAAAAGTGAGGAGGGGGCTTACCTCGCGCGGTTTTGAAGTGAACGACTCCAGGATTGCTGAAACCGATGACGTTGTGAGCCCGAACTTCGGCGCGATAGAACGAATCCGAATTGAGATCTTTGAGCCATTGTTTCGTCCGTTGTCCCTTCATCTCGTTCGCGACGCAGCTACCCTCCAACAATTCCCAATCGTTTCCGGCCCTCTTCACCTGACAATACCGGATTTCGTACAGATCGATCGGTTCTCCATTGTCGGGAGGTGCGTGCCATTGGAGGTGGTACTGATTGTTGAACTGAGAGATCTCGTAAAGCGCCTCCCCCGATCTCACTTGTATCCGGGGTGGATTGGGAATGTTACGCTGAGGCGTCGTTTCGACGAGATTCGCGCCCCAATTACCATCACCGACGTCGTTGCGCGCCGAAAACCGGAAGTCGTATTGGGTCAGAGGTTTAAGGCCCTCTATCACGTAAGGCGAACCTGCAATTCCGACCAGTTTAAAAATCGGCAAATCGTGACAAATAAAAAAAAACCAAAAAATAATGCAACGCTTGAAAAATGAAAAATTGTTATAAAAAATACGAGAAATACTTTAAAACTCGAGGAATACGAAAATTCGAGGAAAAAATCGAAGTGAACAACAATAAAAGAATTCAGAAAAGATATATAGAAGCTCGAATAAAAAATTTACAACAGATAGCAAGAACAATTGTTAAAAAAAAAGTGAAAACTAAACCTTTCGGAAAAACGATATTTTTCAAATAAAAAATCAATAACGCACATGACAAAATTGCCGGAATTGAAAATCCCGATTTCAAAAGCCAAAAAAAACGAAAATACCCGATGGAAAACAAGTAGTCCGGAGGAAAAGTAGGTTCGAAAAAAAGTTTCGTCACTCCGCTTCGCAAATTCCAAACAAACAAAAAATTCTTTCCAAAACCGTAAAAAATCTCGAGAGCGTATCGTTTCGTTTCCGGAAATGGTTGGCTGAAGACTCACCGACAGACCAAGTTTTGTTTTTCGCGTTCGTCCAAGGTTGAGTATTATCCTTGTACTGTACGCTGATAGAGCGCAATTGGAGTTCGGGTTGTGTAGCGGGTGGTACGATATTGAAGGCGATAGTGGTTGCGGTGATTTCGGACATTCTAGCTTGTTGAACCAAGCCGGGTCTCTCGGCCTCTCTGAGTTCGATGAGGTTTTCCCGAGTGCCGTGAAGATTGTGGGCGCGGCATTTGTAAATACCGTAATAGCGTCGATCGACGGGTTGAACGGTGAGAGTGGAGATGGGTCCTTTGCCGATTTGTTGATACATGGGATCGTTAAGATCGACGGGTCTCTCGCCGTTCATGTACCATTGGATGGTAGCGTTGGGTATGCTTTCGGCGATGCAAGTCAGATTTACCGGTCTTCGTTCCCATGACCAAACGGTTCGGTTGTTCATGGAAACGAAGGATGGTGGAAATTCGACGGTGAGGTGACCATTTTTCGTGGCAGTTTCGACTTTGTTTTTCGCCACGCATTCGTAAAGTCCATCGTCTTTGCGGAGCACGTTTTCGATCGATAAAACAGCGACGGTTTCGCCTCTCGCGTCGGTCGATGGTACGCTCTTCATCGTTATTCTATCATCGTCCGGTTGTATACCGTGCTTGAACGGATGATTCGACGTTTGCTTCCGGAAATAGACTTCCGGCGATGGCCGTCCGAAAGCTTTGCACTCCAGCTCGACTGTTTTACCCACCGGGCTTGTACGGTTGAAAAACTCCATTATCTTTGGTTTACCGATA
Source organism: Ophioninae sp. B BG-2022a (assembly GCA_030522765.1). Classification (NCBI taxonomy): domain Eukaryota; kingdom Metazoa; phylum Arthropoda; class Insecta; order Hymenoptera; family Ichneumonidae; species Ophioninae sp. B BG-2022a. The sequence goes on from JAPYZJ010000748.1 coordinate 35,055, forward strand.
ACAGCCACCTTTATTATAGTTTGTGCCTCGCCCGCTGTATTCTTCGCGGTACACTGATACTCCCCGTCGTCGACTCGATTAACGTTGCTTATCGTTAGCATACCGGTATCCGGCTCAACGCTGAAACGATCAGTCTTCGAGAGATCCTCACGGGTCAGATACTTCACCCAAGTGTACTTCGGGGCTGGCTTTCCGCTGGCTTTGCACGGTATCGTTTCCGTTTTACCCTCGATTATCTCGATCTCCGTTGGGATCTCCTCGATCTTGGGCTCCTCGAGGACCTGCGGTTTAAACGGATCGATCATCGTATCGTGTCGCGAAAAAAAAAACACACAAATTGTGACGTCGAATCAAACGGGTCGAAGTGAGAGAAATCGTTGAAACGAAATTTCGATCGTGGAAAACGGAGGGCAAAGTTGACTCAGTCGACCTTGAGTTTTACTGCCAAGGTCACGTCAAGGTCAACTTTGATTTTTCGAGGAGGATACCTTTTTAAATCGGATTCTTGGTAGCTTACCACGAGAGCTTTACGAAATGTGACAATTTAACCGTTTTCGGTTCGGTATCTCTCGGGCTATGAGGATTTTTAATTCGGTGAATAATTTTTTGCTTTTTTTTTGGGAATAAAAATTTAGGAGTTTTGGGATTTTTACGCACCTCGACTCGTATCGCGCGCTCCTCAAGCTCTCCGGTCATCAGAACGGACGCCCTGCACGTGTATATACCCTCGTCCGATTCGACGACTTTGTTGATCTTCAACGCGTGCGTCTCGATTATGTAATGATCGTTCGTGGTGATGAGGTTACCGTCGTGGAGCCAATCCACCGTCGGCGACGGTCTCGCGCTGACGTGACACTTTATCTTGAATTCTTTGCCGAGTATTGGGTACTGATTTTCCGGCGCGTCGATCCACTTTATCGCCTCTGTTCGTCGACGAGTCGTGCAACGAAAACACATAAAAAACTACGATTAATACAAACTTCCGGGTGGTGACGGAGTTGCTCGTTTGTTTTTTGTTCGATATTTAAATAACTTTTTTCGTTCGATATTTCGCCCAAAAACCATTTGCATAAATAAAACGAAAAAATGATAATTATTGTAACCATTCAATAATCCTTAACTAAAAATAATTGAATCATTTAATTTAAATTGCGAAAAAATTAATAAATAGGTATTCATTGCACTTTCAGAAATTATTTATTCAAAACTGCTGGGAATTTATTTAAATTTATTATTATTTTATTTATTTATCAGCATTTTATTTATTTGTTTCTTTTTAACGTGAAAAACAATTCACAAATATACATTTGAAAAACACGAACAACCAAATCGGAAAATGGAATTACAAGAAAAAAATAAATATTCGCCGGACAATAAGAAATACAAAAATACGAAAGAAAAAAAAAAACGATTTCCAGGGATTTTCGTATTTTTGATTTTTTCGTTTGGTTGCTTCAGTTTCTTCAGTTTATTGAAGCGTATTAATTATAATTAATACGTTTCAATAAATACGATTTTTCAATCATCTCGCTTATTTTTTTCAAAGTTATTTGTGCTCTTTTTAAACACTGATATTTATTATTATTTTTGTATACGAAAAAAGGCAAAGATGTGAGATTTTGGGGCGTACCGATCGTCTCGATCATGACGGATTTCCGGAGGGTCTCGGTGGCCGCGTATTTTGCGACGCAGGTATAACGGCCAGCTTGATTTTCCTTCAGCGATGATTTTCCTTCAGCGAGTAGATGTACAGTTTGAGGCTGTTTGGCTGATGCATCTCCGTCGACATGGGCGGATTCGCGTTAGATCCGGCCGCTGCTGCCGCACTGCTGTGGTACAATTCGACATTCGAGTTGAATCCGAAATAATACGAAATTGAGAGAATAAAGAAGGGAAAGGAAAAAAACGAATATTTATATATATATAGAGAGAGAGAGTGAAAGGGAGAGAGAGAGAAAGTGAAACGTCTACAAAAACGATTATGTGAGATATTTGCACACGAGATGAACATTTGCTACGGATGATCTTGTGGTCGTGAATTTTCCTTATCCGCGAAAGATGAGAATGAAGACAAAAAAAAAGGAAAAAAGAAATTTCGATCGTTCGCACAATATAATAATAGGAATACTAGTATTATCAATATTTCTACGTATATGTTATGTATTAAATATATTAACATTATATTTATATTTATATTCATAAAAATAATAAATTATCCATTAATATATTAATGATGACAATGACAAGATCGAAGACTCATCGATCCAGAAAAGAACAACCTTTTTTTGAAACTTAAAAAATATATTGAAATCCTCAAAATAAAATAAAAATATTGAAATCCCCCCCCTAAAAAAAAACTATCGTTGGCACAATATAATGATAGTTATTAATGTTACTATACTTCTTGATCTTAACAATATTTTATTTATATACTAATGATAATAATAAAATTAATGAATTGCATTTTTTAAAAATCCCTCCTCACCTAGAAATTTCTTAGATAATAATAATAATTCTTATTATTTTTATTCACATAATAAAAAATATCGAAATAAGCTCGAATGCAGTTGCGAGTCCAGCTGACAAACGTGATGACGTACTGTGTGAAGAACGATGAATTTGAAGCGAAAGAAAAGTACATTTTAAAACAATGTAAAAAATGAATATAAAAAGTATTATAAAACCATCAATAATATTTCGTTTTTCCTTTTTTTGCGATCGCAAAACGAAACGAATTTGCGAGCCGATTCGATCTTCGGATGCTGCAATCTTTTTTGCATTTCGTTTTGTTTTTTTTTTTACTTCTTTAAATTTATTTGTTCATTTAGAAATTCATATATTTTCCATTTCTTGTAAGAAATGGAATTGAATGGAGATGAATGCATGTATTGTGTGGGAGGTGAGAGCTTTCGAATCGTATCGCTCTCCTCGTTCCTGCGGGAGAGATCGTGTCGTATTGTGTTCTCCGTGAAACGTGCGCTTGCGCGTATGTACGCATCAACATACATCAACGTGAGAGGAATGTAATTTATGCGACGAAAATGTAAAATGCTTTTGTCAGGTTTGTTCCCCCTTCCCCCCTCCCCCGGGGCACGTGTGAGATCCCCATGGCGGGCACCACAAAGAGATCGAAATTCAAGATCAATGGCGAACACCCACGCATACGCGTGACACTGAGATCATTTCCAAAGTCTAACGGTACACGTGGGGGGACATTTATCAAACACGAGCGTTCATTATTTTCCGGAAAGTGAAAAATCGACGGTGAAATCTTGTCCGATAGGAAGCAGTGACGAATTAAAGAAACTAAATTAAATAACGAAAATTAATTTTGGCTGTGGCAAATTTGATTGAACTTATTGGTTTTATTAATTTTATCAATTTTATTGATCGTTTAGTTATATCGATTTCATTTATTGTTTAGTTTTATTAATTTAATTTGCTTTATTAATTGTTTTCGACATATGAATTTTATCGATTTTATTAATTTCTCAGATTCATTATTAGTTCTTAGGTTTATCAATAACAGTTTTGAATAATTGAATTTAATTAGGTTTAATTAATGGATTTAAATTAATGAAACTTTTTTTGTTTTATTATTAGTTATCGTATTTTTTAATAGTTTTATTTATTTAATAAATCTTCGCAATTTCATTGATTAAATTAATAATTGATTGTGTCAGGCTACGGTTTGATTTAGGATACGAGACACTAGTTTACAAACTTTTTTGGTTTTTTTTTCAACAATGGGTAAATTTCGAGAAAACACCAGTCGAAAGTTAATCAATGTTGAACTTAAATGAACTTGTCCCTCAATTCATTTTTTCATACGCTGAAATTTCGAAAAAAGGGTTCCACCCTGCAGTCGGTCTGTGATGAAAATTTAAAAAAAAATTGTTTTTTCAAATGGAAACACCATAGACATGAATGGATGATACGAGTAATTCGTGGTGGATGAATGAAATGGTTAATAGTGCGAATGTAATCGATAGGCCTTTCTCTTCTGCAACATTATTATTTTTTATAAGTTTCATAATTATCGAAATGTTGCAATAACGTGAAATAAGCTGTGTCGAGATGAACGTATACGCTGGACACGTATTACTGTGACAAAACACACCTTGAAACGAAGCAACGTGGAATTCAGAAAAACGAAAAGAATCTTTGTAAAAAATCGCGGTTGTGAATAGTCGAAAAGATTTTTTTTCATAATAGCAGCGAATAAAGCGATTATTCAATTTCTATGCCAAAATTGTGGCGAAACTCAGCAAAATTTCGAATGAAAATTTGCAATAATTAAGGGAGTTAGGCTACAGCAAAAAAATTAACAAAATTGTTCGCCCCCCGATATAGAAAATACGTTGTTAAAAAAATACGATTTTTTACGATTGAACGAAGTTTTTCATTTCGCGATTCCCTTTTTTCAGTATTTATTATCGATAATATTATTTTTCCTCAAATAACGAAAAAAAGCAGATTCTTTTTCGATGATTTTTTATATCACGATAACGAAAAAAAGTCTGTTTTTTTTTAACATTACAACGACAAAAGTTTTTTTTCTATTGTGATAACGATATTTTATTATCTCCGTAATAAATTTTCTTTTATCATGACGACAAAAAAAATTGTTCACGTCCCAGCCAATATTATCTTAATTGTTTGTTTATTCAATTATGAATTTTTAAATTGAGAATTGGCACAGTACTTTGTTAATGGCCATACAAATGAATGTCCAAACGGAAAATCCGGAAAACTTTTTTTTTGCCGTTTCATTTATTCCTTCGAAGCTGACTTTTTTTCAGATAACCCTATTTTTTTTATTATCACGGTAGCCTGCCCCTTTAAACAGCGGAATCATACTAAATAATAAAAATCACTCCGTCACCCTAAAATAAAAGTTCCCTCATTGCGGTGCAAAAATTCGAAAAAACAGTAACCCCTACGATAAATCTTACGCCAACTTGTGCACTTGGATAAGGAATTGCTAAATTGCAAAACTAAATAACATGGCAACGAAGAATAAAAAATTGCGCAACGCGTGGAAAAAAAAACGAACCAAAAAAAATAGAATTTAGAGAAAACGAAAAAAAAATTGACGCAAGATAAAAATCAAAAACTACGATAATTGCGTGTTTTTCTAGAGGGCTGTTTGGTGTAATACTCGCCTGACGCTCTCGATCGGCAACA
>JAPYZJ010000749.1:0-53814 GCA_030522765.1 Ophioninae sp. B BG-2022a
CCTCCCGCTCACTGGTCGATGCGCCAGCCAGAGCACGGCTAAACGGTCACCGCACCAAGTATCAGCCTCTCTCGATGCTGCTTAACTTCGGTGATCGCCGAATATGTTAGTTATTTAGTTTATTTATTAGAGTAAATAAACGACCCACTTCGGGCTCGTAAATCGACGATTCCCTAATTTTGGACTAACTTTTTTTGGGACGGTCCATCCAGTAATACATCAAGTGACTGTTTGATATTCGCATTGTAAATCACGAGTACCTACGTTCGAGTCGAGTGTGCGCATCGATATGACCGAGGGTACTTGTGATGTCGAGAGTAATTGAAGTGGATAGGATGAAAGAAAGCGTGCTCGTACTATCTGAACGAGGTACAAAGTCTTTTTTACTCTACAGAGCTATATGTTGACTAATTATGATTCCCTCATAGTTTTAGTACGTATAGGATTTTTTTCATTCTTCTGGCTAGGGTTTTCGAGATGCTCACTTCTTTCTGATATTTGTCGGAAGATAAAAATAGAAATGTTTTTTTTTTTCAATAGGAAGTGATTAGGCTAGTGTGAAAAAGGGAAAACAATCGTTCGATTTTCGTTTGATCAAGTGGCAATCGAAGCCAATGTTACAAGGATGAATTTATCCGAAAAGCATGCATCATCTTTTGTTTTGTGATAAAGTTATTGCAAAAGTAGAGGTTAGCAGTGACGTGGCAATATTAAATACAACGTCGTATCACCTGATAGATCGATTTGACTGTCGAAAGAACACACGGAATCCTTGCAGTCAATCTCATCAAATTTGCGATCTGGAATTTTCATGTCGATTTTTTTTTCAACTTTCCGACACCAAAATTGACTTTTTACATGTTTTTTATTTGGCCCATCTTCTCGCTCAGGTTCATCTTTATCCGCTTCTGGTTTACTTTCGCCGTTGACTATTTGCTGTTCCTCGGCGTTGCTCGAGGCTTCTTTTTCTGCTTTCGTCTTCTCACCGTTTTTCTCTTTCGGCTTTTTCGTTTTTTTCTTCTTTTTCTTTATTTTTTTAGTGCTCAACTGGCTCGCGGTAAAAGTATCGCCTGAAATTTGGTTATTGTAGTTTTTTACTGACGACAATTAGTTTGATTTATTTGAATTATTTTTAGTTTTCTTTTTCAGTTTTTTTGGAGTTTTTGGATTGTCGGTTACAAGTCAAAGTTAAACTTTCCGGTTAACGAGATTTTTTTCGATACCGATTTTCGATAGCGATTTCTAATACCGATTTTCAATACCGCTCGATTTGATAAATGAAAGATACTTTTTTGTTTGCTTTCAGTTGAAAGTAATGGTTGATAATAATTACAGGTTTGGCAAGTTGGTTTCTTTACAAAAGTACGTATTTTGCCCTCATATTCCAATTTGGCGATCTCTTCAGGTTCGAGGAAGCAACGTATGTGACGCACATCCATGGAATACTGGTCCCTCTCTTTTATCGTTGGTTTTATTCTACCCATCGTCTCATCCCCTTCTGACAACAATTTAAAAAGCCTGTCCACGCGTTTCGCTCGTTTCTCCTCGGATTCACGTTGCTCCTCTGTTTCATCGTCATCGACGTCGTCGCAATCGCCGTTTCGACTTTTTTGGGAAACACTCCTGTCCATCCTCTTCTTTCGTAATTTTTTCAGCCTTCGTCTCTCTTCTCGGTATTCGCAACATTCAGCTTCACGATTTCGAGACATCTTTTACGAACTTTCAAATTTTTTTCCAGGTTGCTTGAATATGAAGAAAATTTTTTTGAGTTTCAATTTCATCAAATTCAAATCTAAAGTAATTAAATTTTTGCAAACATTATATTTAGTCTGATAAATAAATCAATTCGTTCTGTAACAGTTCAATGATATAGATGATTCCAAATAATGTTCAATCAAATAAATGAAAATAAATAAATAATCGATCTATTCTGTAACATTAAAAAAACGTTGGAATTGCACGAATTGCAATTTACTTTTTTCAATGTTATAGAATGGATTGATTATTAATTGACATTCACATATTTATTAAACTTTATTTGTTATTGTATATATTCAAGGTGTCAATTAGGTATAAAAAATGAGTTAACTTTTTATTAAATTCGGAGCAAATAATTAACATTATTTGCTCAAATCGAAAGAAGCTGCAGGTCTGAAAAATAAGCTGAAAAGTTTTACTCGAGTAGTTACGAAGGGCGATCATGTACGAGTGAAAGGGACGCGAAATAAAACCTGCAAAATTTATTTATCAGAAGCTTTTCGTGCTCGGAATTCCGAGGGCACGCCAAAAATCGTGATTTTCATTTTTTTTTTCTGGCCAACGTTTATTTTTCGCCTGCTCGGAATACCTTCCCGTAATTTCCATACGTTTTGCCGGACAGATGCGTTTGCACGTTTGGTTCGTTACACGTTGGGACGACGAGACAAAGAATGACGCAGAAAAGTCATCAAGTTGAGAGAAAACGATTATTACGTAGCATTAGCACTGCTTATATAGCGAGGCGGAATATTCAGGATATGAGACGAGAGTTCTGGCACGTCTGGCGGTTACTAACTTTATTCACTGCACCCGAGCCAAAAGGATTCCGATTCGTTCACTCTCCTCGTGCCCGAGTAGAATGACGAGTACATGCGCGACTGCGTATTCCCTCGAGCATATTTCACCTGGTCATTGGACTTGAACTTTCGTAGTGAAATTCAATCCCTATCGAGCTCGGAACAACAAAATTGATGACTTTTTTTTTTCAAATTCCAAACGTTTCCTGCCAATATTCAAATCGTATGAAACCTGAAATGAAAACGTGAGTTCGGACTCTCATTTGTTTGCAATCTCATTGCAAACAAATGAGATTAGTTAGGATTCTCATTTGTTTGCAATCGAAATCTACAAGATATGATTTTGGGTAATAACGAAAATTACAAAATTTGAAAAAAAAAGTCTTTCTCTTTCAACCATCCAAACTTCTACTCCATCTTTTTTGTTATAAATTTTGATATCTGATGTTTATTTGATAAGTAATTTTCATACTAAGTTTCGATGTAAAAATAATTTAATGACGACTTCCAAATGTCGAAGATCGTTTATTAAAATTGTATTCAAATCATTGTAATGTGACGAAAAGACTATTTATACTATTTATATTTTTCACATTCATTTAATCGGTGAAAAAAAAATTTCATTGAATAAAATAAAACTGTTCGATTTAGTTAAAATATAATAATTCTCAACAAAATCTTTCCCTTCTTTCATCAAATATGGAAAATGCAGTTGCAATAAATATTGTTTAATCAAATAAAGCAATATTAAGTAGGAGGTTCAACAGACTCCGAGATAATATGATCGATTTTAACCATACTTTCACTTACTGGCTGAATGAAAATGATACGTCATATGCATCGTATTTTTGCAGTGATTCACCATCATCAAACTATGTTTATTCATTGAGTATCCATGAGTAGAAAACTTCGAATCCAGGGATGACCTTTTCGATTTCTTGTTCCATCATGAACCTTGGACCATTAAAAATACGTAATTTAATAACCTAAGAGGCAAGACATCCTCCATTTAACATATGGAGAATCGTAGATAAGAAAAAAAAGTCAGCAAGTTCGAAGCGACTTTTTCTGAGCACTTGAATATTTCCGGCTCTATTCGTCCGCAGAGAAACTTACGATTGGAGGACAGCTGGACCAATTTTCCAATATTCTTTCATTTTCGAAAACGTCACGAAAAATTTTGAGTCCCGTTGAAAACCTTAAATTCGATAGAAACAAAAGAAAAATCTCGATTTTTTGTCCGATATGACTAAAGACACCTTCACGAATTTCGCTCTTTCGCATTACTTTTCGAACTGTCAAAAATTATCAATAATAAAAAACACAAACAAAAAATAAATATTCAGTGCTAAAAATTTCCTGCGAAAAAAAATTCTGGGTACGAAATTTTCCGAGTCATAAAGCCGCGTGAGTTATTGAATATTTTTGAGACCCAACGAAAAGTAAAAAAATCTGCTTTTTCTTGAGCTTCGAAATCTCATTTGCACGGAATTTGAATTCGTTTTGGACGACCGGAAGTTAGCGAGATTCGTTGTTTTCCGGGTTGAAGTAGACTTGCTCCAGGTCTCGGACAATTATATTAATCAGCCGACTGATGTTACTTCTCCATATTGCAAAGATGGTACCAATGAGACGTCCGAGATGGGAGACAGGAGAGGCAACGTTGCCAAAACTCGATCACCGGAAGCCACCCCGGAAGTTGCCGTTGATAAGACGCGAGAGAAGCTCCGCGAACTTTGCGAGTGCGAGAGGATCATCGAGGACGAGGAAGTTCTCGCCCTTGGTAGAATAAATCGAGAGATCGAAGCTGCTGAGGATAACGTGTCGAGCAGCGACGAAGTCGATGAAATTCTCGAGGCTGAACGTCGCAGACTCGAAGATGTCCTCGAGCTACCTGTGGACACGTACTCGCTTACGTTGATAAGCCCCAACCTTCCAACCTGCGTGAATTATGGTATTCGTTCTGGCCTCACTCATCACAAGATGCATATCTTTTCACCGCTCTCCAGGGGTCTTCAAGTAATCACTCGTTTTGACCTTGACACTTTTCAAGGTTTTCGAAGCACAGAAGAATATTCTTAACGTCATTATCCATCGCGCTATGGAGGTTTTTTTCATTTGTCAAAATGGCGGCGTTTTTAACAAAAAGTACCAGATTTGGTCCTCTTTTTCGACAGTTTTTCGCAAAAAAAATAGGAAGATTTCAAAAAAAGCTTCCATAGCGCTTTAGAGAACGACGTTAAAAATGTTCTCTCAAAATTGGAAATAGATATCTTCAAAACTCTTCCTTTGAGAATGGACATCGTTTTGAAAAACACCATTCCGAGAAAAACGCGTTCATAGGTTGACTGGGAAAATATCCCTGCTCCGTTCCCTTTCTACAAGAAACGCTGTAGCGATCGTAATAATTTGAATTTCGATTTAACCCTTTCCGGCCGGGACAAAAAATCGTGCGTAGCTCGTTTTCGATATTTTCGATCCTAGAAAAATAATTTTTAAAATCCCGCCCCTTCCCGGAAAAGTTCACACTATACTAAACGCACTATCATGTGGTACCGGTCGCGTCTCGTAAAGTTGATCGAGCGCGCGAAAATATTTTTGTAAAGCTGAACGCACGATCGTATAAGAGCGTCGTTAAAGGGTTAAACATTTGAGAGAATGTTTAGAACAGTGTATACTATAAGATAATGAAAAAAAAACCGGTTTTTTGAAAATTTCACACTGAGACGATCCCTTAATGACTGATTAAAATATTTGGAGACCATGCAACCCTAACGATAACGTTTTCACGCGTTGAACCGTTACGTACGATAGGGAGCAGCCATAGGGATAGCGGCATTTGCGACGACGGCCCTGATGAAAGCTCATTGCTGGAACGAGCCGATAATCGATCAGATAATCGAGGACGGTGACACGTATTACTGCGAATCTTACGTTCTCCGATACACCGACGATCGAAGGACCCTGTCAGTTCTCGATCTGAACAGAGATTTCATTATTCAGAAGACTCACAGGGTATACGTAAACATAGATGAGCCCGCGTACGCGGGCACCTTTCGCTCGGAGAGTCCCAGGAATCTTCACGTAGCGAAAGCGTTGGAGTTATTCTTCAACCGTAACGACGCCGGATTGCTAGTCTCATCGGTATTGAACATCGCCATCTGGCGAGACGCAAAATACTTCAATATATTCGATGCCCAATCGCGAAGGGACAATCTTTTGGCCACCGATGATCCTTCCGGTGCTGCAAAATTGATCCTCGTTAGAGACATAACCGGCGTCCTTTTCGTCATACTGGAGAAAAGTGGCGTCAAGAACGAGCACTTCGTTATTTGCCGAGTGGGCATCAGGGGAATTCACAGATTGCCACTGGAAGAGGACGATCCTGATGAACCAGAGAAATCGGTTGGTAAACCCCAAAGAAGACCGAGTGGTTACAAAATTCAAAGCGAGTTTCGAGCTCTCGTTCAAGGCTCTTTCCATCTCAACCATCAATTCGTACCCGACGAACTTCGCGGTCGTGGACACTTGATAATCGCGCTAGCAGCCTTGATCTACTCCCGTTTAGTTCCAGCCAACAAATGGACCAGTGCCATGATAGATCTCATCTTCAATCAATCGCACATATACCTGGTAGACCTCGCTAGAGTTCTGGAGAAGAAACTCGACGAAACATTCGAGCTAAAGATCGATGATCCAATGGGCGATGTTATACTAGGAGTTTACGGGGCTAAAGTAAACATACGGATAAACGTTGTTCCGGGCCAGGGGAAAAAGGGTAAAGCTACGATCGACAGTGGAATCCGTGATTTTTTCAAAAACAACACCTCGGGTATTCTCGAGATCAAGAAAACCTTCTACGCTGTCTGGCACGATACCGGCAAGTATTACTTCTTCGATCCATTCGGTTGCGACGACGAAGGCTTCAGAGTAGACCCGAATGATCCTGAAGATGCTCAACGTTACGGCAAGGCTCTTGCTTGCATTACTATGAACAGCTCCGTCAACGAATTGATGGAAACGATCCTGGAAAATACCGGAAACAAAGAGAAAGATCCTTTCGTACTTCATGGCATTGATGTGCTTTACGTGAAGACTGGATCCCAACCGGACGGGCCTTTCGATACTGTCATTTATAGGGAGAAAAAGACCAACAGAAGACCACTTCCACCGGAAAGTCCAAAACCCGAGGAACCTGATTACTGCAAAATCGTAATGGATATGATTCCTCGGCCTCGACCGGATGCGGAGAGAACGAAAAACTCTGTCTCTCAATATCCCGAACTCATGAGAAGGATTGATGCGTACATGATGCGAGATGATGAACCCACCACTTTCGTCGAAGATTCACCGGAAACTGGTGATAACGAGGATTATGAAAATCAAGAAAATCTGGATGATTCGTTCGTAGAGGTTGACCAGTCAGCAACGGAAGAAACAATGGAGCATGAAGAGGTCAGAGCTCAGGTTCATTTCCAGAACGAAATGGACCAGGAAGAATTACCTCAAGTGGATAACATTGAGGAGGAAGACGATCCAGATGGAAATATAATCGAGGAAATAAATGATAAACCAAACAATGATCCTGATGAACCGCAATCTTTTCCTGAAAGAATCAAATTCATCAAAGGCTACAGAATCGTAAATCCTCATCGGCTGATACTTCACGGTTCCGGAAGTTGTCTGTCGGAGGAATTTGAGTTGAAACGCCGTGGCAGGCAGGGTCTGGCACTCGCCCTAACCACAATCGCTTACGCCAAAATCAAAGAGCCTGAAACTTGGCGAAACGTTGATGTCGATCAAATACTTCGAGTCGGAGATCAAGCTCACGTGGACATCGTTAATTGGATACGTCAGGGAAGTCCTGCTGATGAGGAAGAAGACAAAAGCGAGGGCGTCGATGCTGGTGACAAAGACAACGAGGAGGAAGAGGAAGAAGAAGAAGAGGAAGAAGACGACGAAGATGCGGAAGAAGATGATGAAGAGGGCAAGTCAAGGTCATTTAAAGGAACCTTGAAACCAACCCCGAGTCATCTCAACGTTTCTATGCTTCCCGTTCGTATAAAACTTGGCGAGAATAAGGTGGTTTTCGAGAAAAGACAGTCAGTCGTTGATGGCGACGCTGATCCTTTGGCTAATTTGGGTGAAGCGCTGGAACGTTACTTTGAGACGTACAACGAAACGATATTGGAGAACAAGGGGTTGATGTACGGAATATGGAAACAGGATGACAAGTATTTCGTTTTGAATCCCTATGGAAGTGACGAGGAAGGCTGGCGATCCAGAAAATATCCCGCTGCTGTCATCGTCACTGACACCATCAACGAACTCGTCGATGTTTTTCACGGTGTACTTGAATTCAACGATAGGAAGTTTTTGTTCCATTATATCGGCATTGAATCGATACAACCGGGCGACAAATATATCGGTCCGATTCCCCTGGCGGTGCCTGAATTTTCGGAAAAGTATCATACGAGATTTTTACCCGTCACCGATGAAGACCTTTTCGTTCCGGAACCGGAATTGGAAATTCAAGTTTCGCCAACCGCTGAAGAAGAGACGAAACACGACGAGGACGAGGAAGATGAGAATGACGAAGAAGAGGAAGAGGGAGAAGAGGAGGAAGAAGAAGCGGAAGAACCCGAGGAAATGGAGGATCGAGTGCCGAAAACAGCTGAGGTTGAAAAGCCTCTCGAAGATCCACTATTGGCCGTCGCCGAACAAGAATATCCTGACGCTCCTGAACGCCTGAATTTGTCCCTTTTGACTGGAAGCGTGAAAATCGAGGAAGACATTATTCCTGACAGCGAGTTGCAAGAAATTCTCCGTTACGAACGTCTCAAGTACAGTCATCCACCACCGTACGTGATCCCTCCAAAGAAAGTTCTGTGCGTTCTGTTGGAAGCGAAGAAAGCTTCCGTCTCTATGCATTCCCTTCTTTCACGATTCTCAATCGACTCGAAATTAGCGGTCAAAGAAAGGCGGGATTTGCCAACCGGTAAAGACAACGATCAGGCCACAGCGGAAGTCCTTTCAACCACCGAAGAAAAAACTTCGAAGCTGATCAAACTACCACCCAAGAATTACTTCTTCTCGAGAGTTCCGAAGGTCGGATTTACACCTCTGAGAGCTATAAACGAAAAGTTCATCCAAGATGAAGATCTCGACAGAGCGAGGGAAGAAGCTTGTAGAAAAGAGAAAGCCGCAGTTGCGCCGGAAGAGTTCGTTCTCCAGGAAGTTCCGGAGGATCCAATCGGCGTACGAATAACACCTGAAATAATACCTCTCGGACCAACGATAAAAACACCAACGCCGAAGAAAAAGCCCAAACCTTGTGCCGATTATTCAGCTACCAGAAAGTGCAAAATTTCCGATGCTGAAAGGGAAGATTCTACACTGCGAAGGATCCTATGTGATACCGAAGACGTCCTGTTGGATATGATTTTTCCGAGAAAAAAGGAGGAACTTCCGGTAAACGATGTTTCTAACGCTGATCGAAAAAGTATTGGGAATGACGCAGAAGATCCAAACACTTCCGGTACAGATAAGATTGATGAGAATGACGCTTCCAGCGAGCACGATATTCCTGAAACTCGTGGCTTTTTCGCGACGAAAGACGAAATCGGTATAATCGAGGCTAACTCGTGCTTGAAGAATCGCGATGTGACCGAATCGTGCCATTTCAAGGAATGCTTCTACGCCGCCATTTTGTGCACCCTCGCGAAAGTTCGATTCAACGTTCGAGACTTTACCGGGACGATACTTGACCAATTCGTCCTCGGGGCCGATAAGATTCATCGTCGGATTGGTAAATTGCGTTACAAACGGATCAGGTGGTTCCACAACGTCGTCGTTCTTAATTCGAGGGGTAACGTTATAATGAAACAAGTTATTTACGCCGATCCGGAGAATTGCGAAGCCGACCAATTGTCGCTAACCCTGGAGTCGTATCTCGCGAAAAATCAAAGCGGAATATTGGTCCTGGAAAACGCTTCTTACGCTTTCTGGACTTCGAAAGGAAGATACTACTTGTTCGATCCTTACGGATGTGACGAGGATGGAATAGCAAACGAGAGTGGTGTAGCTTGTCTCCTAGAATTCTGTGAATTTGATGGACTGATAGAACGGATACGTGTGAACAATCCCGGCCAAGTCGAAAAACCGTATCGGGTTTATTCATTGTCGATCACCCACGTGGAATCGATGAAACCTCGAAAGAAGCCTGGCAAAAAAGGAAAGGGAAAATGTGCCGAAACGATATCGAAGGAAACGATCGAGGAAGAACCGCTGGAGGATCAACAAGATTATACTTTTGAGTCTAAGCGAGAATTGTCTCTGATTGAACTTCCCGATTGGCTAGATGACGATAAAGAATTGAAAAAATTCGACTTGACTGTTCCCGGTTTCGCAGCCATAAAGAATTACAACGCTTCGGCTCTTGAAGTCCCTGTGGTTGAAAATGACATAACCAGACCACTGCAAGCCCCGCTAAAGAAAATCAATCCTCGCAAAGAGCCATCATTGGATCCCCTCGATCCACCAAGGAAAAAGCCGTACGATCGTAAATTCAAGGAAGAAACGTGCATCGCTCAAGCTATCGATCTTTGCATCATCGCGTGGTCCTGTATCCACGATCCTACCGTTTGGAGCGTAAGAACGATACGAGCGATTTACGAAGCTTCGAAAGATCTCACTTACGACTCTTTGCTCACCGCGATGGACGCCGATCCCCCAGAATTGATCGATCGCTTGCTCACCGAATTTTCGATCGGCAATTACTACTTTCGCGCCGTATTCGCTCCCCTTCATCACGGCAAGTTATACGCCATGGAAGGCTGGAACTTGGCGATGTCACTGAAGAAACTCTTCGAAATACGAATATACAGCGGTGCCATATTGATCTGTGATAAATCTCACATTGGAATAATGAAGAAAGGATCGAATCATTACGCCTGGTGGACCGTTTCCAACACGAAGAATCTACGGATCGTTACGTCACGGATCCTCGAGGATTTTCTTAAACTCGTCGTCAAAGCGATCGGTAGCAGGCTCGAGAAAGATTTCGTAATGAGAATAGTGACGATATCTTACGCGAAGAAATTAGATCCCGACTGCAGCGACATGCATGGCCTCCACGAAGCCGCCGTACCGATCCGATCTTTGCCTCAGATACATCGCAAATCTTCAGCTCCTTACGATCTTCGTGCTATATTCCGCGACACCGTGCCACGTTCCAAGCCGATCTTCGTTCTTGGAACCGTCGCCCTCGAAGATCGCGACGCTCTTGTAGAGCCAAGAGTGAAACGTTGCTATTGGGTGGCCGTTCTGTCGATAATGATAAAGCGCGATATCGTCCAGAGTCCGATGCCAACTATGATCGATCGAGTTCTAGAAGTTGCCGACAATCTCTACCGAGAGTTCGACCGAGCTAAGTATCACACCGAGCACATCATTCGCAACGTTACCCTAATGAATCGAATCTTCGACTTCCGGGACTGCGCTTCGGCGTTGTACGACATCAAGATCGATCCGAACAACGGTAAAACCGATTTTTACGACGCGGTTAGAAAACAACTGAGGAAACACTTGGTCAGATACAACGATGGTCTTATACAGTTCACGAATTGCTCGTACGGATTTTGGTTTTCCCGAGCAACCAACGCGTACTACTACATCGATCCCTACCCCTGCAACGACAGAGGAAGAAGAGTACGCAACAATGGCGCTGGTTGCTTGTGCATATTTCCATCCATTTGCCAAATGGTGAAACAATGGTGCGCCAATCGTTTCCAAGATACAACCGGGTTCTTCATTCATCGTATTCACGTTGAGTCCATCAACGTACCACCCTGTGACGTTTTCACTGAAGATCCAATGTGGGTTTATCTTGACTATCAGTGGAGCTTCGAACACTCCGTTTCCAACGGATCCTCGGACAAACCGAATAGAAAGAGGAGGATGGGTAACGACGACCTGTGCAAAGAGACCGACAAGGAAGAACGTCCCAGACTTTCTTGGAATCACTACACGATCGAAGTGCCCAGTCTCATTTATTCCGTTTGGGGCACCGTTGGATCTTACGATGCCAGATTTGGTGATAGGGCAGGAAAGAATCGGGACGCTGTTTGCGTTGCCATTCTCTCGATGCAATATCTCTGTCATCCTTCAAGATGGAGCGCTGCCATACTCGACTCCGCCGTGATTTGTGGCGATTCTTATTACACCGAGAGCACGAAGAATTCGGCGAAGAGAGGATCGAGATACGAAAATCGGTTCAATCTTCAACCGTGCTTCAAAGTTTTTCCTCACGTCTGGCGGATTGAGTTTTTAGCTAATACGTGCGGTATTTTGTACGGCGCGAGGGACAGACCTGGATTAGCGACGAGCTTGAAAATCGCACTCGAGGAATCCTCGAATCTCGTTATTCAATGCGACAGAGTTAGCATCGCTGTTTTATCGACTGGCAACGATTTTTACGTCACTGATCCTTGCTGGACCGGTCCACCTCTCTTCCTCAAAAATCGAGGCGCCGCTTACGCTCTTCGTTGTCGAAACATTAATGCCCTCGTTTACGCTCTGACGAAAATACTCAATACCAATCAGAGACTAGAGTTTCGCATCACGCCTATTTCCCTCAACTTTACCCAGGAAATTTGTAAATTCGTCGATCGGCGAAAATCGGTTAGGAAAGAGATTCTTTTGGATCCCTTGAGTGATGAACCCGGTATCGCCAATGGACCCGCCATTCCTGTTTCCGGTGGAATTGTTCAGCCTGGAGAAGACTCTTTTATTCTTTATAGACAAAACTTGAAACGAGGAATTTTACACGGCAGAGAACTCGAGAATCCAACACCGGAATCACCGGTCCCTCCGATGCAACCGGAAATCTCTAATTATTGCCACGTCAGTACGATCTGGCACTTGAATGCTGGCAAAGACAGAATAAAGAAGCGTTCCCGTCCACCATTCGATTCTTCGATCCTCGCACGAAATTCTCGTTACTGCTTGGACAAAAAACAGTCCTCGATGGAAGCGCGCAAAGGTGGGCAAAATTTATACGAAACTGAATTTCGTTTATCGTTATTGAGATACCCGAAAAGTTAATTGTTGAAGCGTTAGTTTATTTAAAATTTAACGCACGTTGGAGTCGTCCGTTTATCGTTAACAATCTACGCGAAATTGCTATTTCTTTGAATTACTAACTCGCATTCAACATTTATCTTAAATGTTTATTAATTTTTAAAATGGCTCTCCGCTGGTTAAGACTGAAATCGTGAGTTTCGTTATCGACATTTCCAGCGAATGCAATTTGCTTTCGTACATCAATTTTCTCTTTTTCTTGATTCTCGATTGAATTTCTTGTTTGAAACGTTTAAATAACTGGTCGATGCATGTCGAAACTGTTCCTGTAAAAAAAGAATGGAACAATCTCTGCTGTTTTTAATATCACGTTTAGACACCAAAAGAAATCAGATTCCGCGCAACGCGTATCAACAACTATTTGTTCATTCGTTTTCTTGTAATAATGATTTATTTATTTTTAGTAATTATTTATTTTCTTTATTTTTATTTATTTTCTTCTATTAATTATTGCAAACTAAAATTAGGTTATAAAAGCAATAAAACAATTCTGGCACGACCGTTCATTTTTTGCAACCCTGACAAAATCTTAAAATTGGCAGTAGTCAAATTAAAGTTGGAAATTCAAGTTTAAGTTGACTTAGAATTTTTTTTTTTATGCAACGAAAATTAAATAACCTTTTGATTATAATATTTACTGATGTAGATTTAAGAGCATAGTTCAACGGGCGTTAATAAAATCATCAACATTTATCGAATAATCATAAATTCGAATTAATGGTTTGGATTGAAAATTAAAATCGTTAAGCGACGCGTTAATTTCGTCAATTAATAAATATCGAACCAACGTTTTTCCGGCCAGTTTTGGACGGCCGAAAAGTGAGTTCGATCGAAGAGAAAATTCAGTTGTGCGATGACTATCCGAGAACGATCGACTTCGCGGCTGGAAAATACTTCGCGCCACCGTCCAAGATTCTGACGAGAAAAAAATTCAAACCGGAAGTACCTCCGACGAAGCCGCTCGATTGCTTGCCCCGCAAAAGATTTTTGTTGGATTCGAGTGATCGTGAATTCGAAAAATGGACCAGAGAAATGGCGGACGAAGCTTACAAGACTCAGAAGCATCGAGCTGAATTCGAGGACGACTCCGCTGACGAGGTTGCGTTACTTCCTTCCGAGGATCACGTGGGACCAACTGACGAAGAAGTCGAAGACGAGGCGATCGGAAATGAGGACGATAAATGAAGGATAAACGACAACACGAATGAAAAATAATAATAAAGAAACGCTTCGATGAAAACCTCAATTATCTGTATTATTAGTCATTTTATTTATTCATGTAAAGAGACGTACAAAAGAAAAATACAATAATATAACTTATGCTTTTATCGGACGGTTGGACAGGAAAGAGTCTCTCGTCTTTCTCATAGTCTTAAATCTTCGATATTCTTACAGATTGTACATTGCAAATAATTATAGTACAGTAGGAATGATTGTTACAATGAGGTGTTAGGTACTCTTTTGCATACAGGTCTTTCAGCGAAGCTTAATTTTCTGGTCGTGATAGCTACGCTTCAGGGCAACGTTTTTCGATCTTTCAAGCATCGATTTTTCTCCCCTGACCTCATTTACACCCAACCTTTAGCGTTCATAGTCGTTTTCGTTCGAATTTCATTCGTTCGTCGCGTTTTCGTTTTTTTTTGTGACGTCATTTTCAGCAAAATTATTTTAAGCAATCACGAAGTTGAAATATCAGGGCAATAAGTTCAAGTGTTCATTTTCGCAATATTCCAAATAAATATTGTTCGCGTATTCATCGCAGCCACTTGGATATTGATACAAACTTGTGCGATGTATGGGTAGCCTCACTTACGATTGGAGAGATGATTTTTCTTTTGAATTAAAAATAATACCATTTTTTATTGCTTTTATGTATTAGGACGCTTACAACGATGGTGAATAAGATTTGGTCTTTCGATAAATGAAGTTAGGATGAAGGGCGCATGCGCCGCGTCATTGATATAAAAAATCGAGCTTGGGGTGCACACCCCCAACAGAATCGCTGTCAGACTTCTATGCTAGATCGTCGTGTTAGGCTCGATGTTTTGGTGTGTGTGCATGTTCATCTAAACTCACTCTGGTGCTCCAATAACTCATTTTTCTTAATTGACACTTATCTCTACAAATTTCTGGGGTTGAAGTTCCCAATGTTGGATCGCAACGAAGGGTCTCTTCGATTTTTTCTTTTTTTACCGATCATCAAAAAAATCACATTTGCAGATCGGATTAAAAATCGCTGGATGGAAATCCTCAAGAAGGGTCCAGTCATTTTCGCGGGTCCAATTTATCAAATCGAAATTTAAGTTTTGCACAGTAACACGGTGAATTTTGTTGCGCTCCAAAAATGCAAACTCCAGTCGTAGTACAGGTTTTTTAAAATTTAATTTTTAAAATTCATTTTTGGAAAAATCGGGACATCTTTTAACGAAATATTGCAAAAAAATCGTTGAATGTAATGTCCTTCGATGTTTTCCATCGCATCTGTAAGGCAATTACAATGTGTCACAGAAAAAAAAACTATCCGAATAAATTCCTCTTTTTGTACCGAATCGACAAGGTCGAGTATAATAATTAAAAAATTACAGAACTACACACTAATCGCACTAATAATCGAAATACATCTAGAATTACAGAATATCATTCAATGGTTTTTCATTTATATTTAATTAAGTACGCAAATCGTATCTTCGCATCGTCCAGACTGAGGTAATCGTATCAGCGAATAAAAAGACTGGATGAGCAATAAAAACGTTGCGACCATCGTGGATTTTCGTTATTCATTGAATTTGAGGATCAAAAAAATGTGCTTGATTTTTTGTTGCGCTGTGGATAAAGAAACATAAATCTACACGTTCAATGCAAATTTATTTAAAAGATATTACAGAACACTTGGATTACCGTTATGTAATCGGCATAAAAAAAGATCGCCATGGAGAGTTTTATTGCGGAAAGCAATCGATGAATATTTGATCGAAGTAATGGGATAATACACAAGTGGCTTTGTTTTTTATGTTTCATTCATTTTTCTTTACCTCCGATAGAGTATCGTATTTGAGACTGTCTTGCTTAAATGGAAATGATAATGCCTTCCCAACATTCTCGGAACCGAGAATGACGTTTTTTGTATCGTTGAAATTAAAAAATTCTTATTCGATCTTTTTGCAAACTGTAGTCGTAAATCTCACATAATAAAACATGAAAATATTGAAGTGATTTTTACAGAAATAATAAGTAAAAAAATATAGCAATCAAACGAAACATATGTGCGTTGCTTCCCAATGAGAATGACGTTGAAGGTTGCACAGTTCAAATGCAACGATTCTTTCTTTTCCGTATTCAATTTATTCATTTTTATTATTATTCGATTTCACTTTATTATTTTACTCTATTTATTCTATAATTATTCAATTTTCTTTTGAAAAATGTGGTGGAAAATCTCTAATAAAAGTACGCAATAATATTGCAATGATTTTTACAATGAAAATTGGTACAAAATAAAAAAAAAAGTTTCTCTCCAACGATACAACTCAACGTCATCAGCGGGATAATTGGATCGATCTTGGTTTGAAAGTTTAATTAAACCGTTTTCTATTTTCCTTTCCGAGTTTGTTAATTTTTAGGCAATTCATTTTTTATTGGTATTCGATTCTATACTCTTACTTTGCTAAATTTTATAAATATTCAATTTTAGTTTCCAAATTATTGTAGAAAATCTTGAATAGAAATACAAAAAAACATTGCAGCGATTTTCGCAGTCAAAGATGTTTTATAAAACAGGAAATGTAAAAACAATTAGAGTAATAGAAATAAATTTGCTTACGTTGCTTTCCAACGACGCTAAATCTCAACGTTATCAGCGCGATACTCGGATGGGTCTTGGTTTGAATTTTTAAAAGAACGTGTTGATTTTTTTTCTCTCTTTTTTCTTATCATAGAATAATTGTTTCACTCTCTATGTAACTTTGATAAATTGCACCGCTCGCAACGGCGTAAGGCCGTATCGTTCTCTGCCCCTCCCCCTTTTCTCCCCCTCTTTTTTTTCAGGTCTATATTTTACGAGACTGGAAATTTTACGACTTACTTTTATCTGTTTTCTTTGAAAGTTTCTTTTTATGTTTCTGGTCGTGAATATTGAGGGCGCTATCTCGAGGCGCTCGTGAGTAGCGAATGGTAATCCGGGAACGAACGATCGAACTATTTTTCGGGTGTCGGAGTTTCCTCAACGTCCGCGGATTTCGTGTATACGATCTCGGCGTACTCGGTCTTGTCGTCGTTAATGCGACGAGGCATTACTCCCTGTTGCTGCTGCGTCAGGTCCAATTCAGCGTAAACGATGCCACCTTCACCAGCGGGGTTCGTCCTTTGCGAGCTGGCAACCGTCTCATCGGATTGCACCTGCTACGATCGACAATTTTCTCGATTCAATTGGTGGACCAGCACTGCTTTTAGGGTTAATCGGGATTTTGGAAAATCGCATCGTGAAAATAACAAAAGATCAAATTAGAATCGGCATTTTCGAAAATCAAATAGTGAAAATAAAAATATCAAATTTCGAAACGTGAGGTCTGAAGATCGAATGGTGATAATAAGAAAAAATCAAATTTCCAATCGTGATTTTGAAAAATTCCGATTCCCCACGAAAATCCGAAAAAATCACGTTAATTTCGCAACGGTTTTTTCGGAAATCTCTGATACAATTTCTTTCTCATGTTCTGACAAAAATTGCGGTGAAAGTTTCGTGATTTTGTTTGGACAATGGAAAAATAAAATCCTATTGGAGATTCATGAGATCTACGGTTTTTAACGCTGATACAAGTTTATAAGCCATTTGGCAGCTTCCAATTAATGTGATTGCAATTTACGCTGTTTGTAAAGTCCGTTTGTGAGAATTTGTAAAAAATGTGAGAATCAATTTGAAGAATAATTTCTTTCCTTGTATGGTTTTCAATGGAACAGTCTTTTACTACTGCAATGGCATTTTACGATAGAATTGCACCTCCAGTATCGTACGATATTCGTTTCGGTTATTAGTTTCGAATTCCCGAATCAGATAAACAAAAATGGGAAGAAATTTGTTTTTGAGCTGTACCTAAAATAATCTGTTTAAAATATTCTACCGTTAATATATAATCGCTAAAATAATCTGTTTAAAATATTCTACCATCAAATTTTGAAAATTCTTTTTTCCAGTCCTACACGTTCGATCCATCGATATTGATACCGTTGATTCAACTGATAAAAATCAATACTCGGTCAACCGTATAGCTGGAAACCGGACGCGTCGAATTTCAAAAAATTACGAGAAAAAAGTTTAAACAAACGTAGATTCCACATAGAAGGTTATGGTCTCTCAATTTTTCGACATTTTTATAGTAACACTATAAAAACAAAAACACACAAAAACTTCGTCGTACAACTTGACACGAAGGAATGTATTTTTGGCTAGGCTATTTTGGCGTCGAATATCAATGAAATTCTCTAAAATAAAACGGAGACGAAACGACTTCTTTTATTAAAATTCCAATTCGTATTACCTACGTACGTTAAATCGATGACGTCGTACAATGAATCGAGCATTTGTACGACTCACTAGTTGTCATTTTGATCAGCAGCCATCGGTTTTACGCTTCGATAATCCGCTCTCGTCAAAATAAAATTATACGCTCGCAAGATGTTTATCATTCTTGGGCTATTATATTCTTTCGATTTTTCTTTTTACTTTTGAAATATTCCTTATATTGTTTTTGCTATCTTGATTCGCGGTTTGTGCGTACGACGACTTCGTACGGACGGACAGTCATTTTAATCGATGTAAATTACAACGGTGAGACGGACGATTAAACCTCGACGAGGCTCGACGTCCCGTGAGAATCCAGTTGTTAACAAAAAATCGCTATGCCGTAACAAACGTCTATGTTCAGAATTGTCCGTGAAGACGCAAGAAATATTTGCATATTTTTCTCGAATCTTTGTTTTTTTAACTCTGTATCGAACGCTTGATGAAAGCTGTCTCGTCAACTGGGAAAATTCAATTAAAGAAAAATTGAATTTTGTTTCATTTTTAAAGAAAAACAAAACTTTTCTTCGATTATTAAATAAAAATAAAATTTACATGAACTATTAGAGAAAACTTGAAAATTATGCATTTTTCGTATTTTTTTGGCGTTTATAGAATACTTAGAAAATCGATGATCCACTATCATCTATGAATGATCCTATCTGTTAGATTAATTTGTTGGAAATTTTATTTGGTCGGAAATTTATTTGCGATAGGGTAGAGAGTTTGAAAATAATTTCGAGTTGAGTGGTTTCGTTGCCAGTTTAAAAGATTCCTTCCAATATTTCGAGTAAAAATATATAAATATATAAACATACATTACACAAATATATAAATATACATTTCCTTATATTTATATAATAAAATTATATAATTAAATAATTAAATAAATATATAATGATATAATGATATATTATAAAAATACAAATTTGATTATAATAAATAACTCAATTCTGTCAATATATCAAATTATCATATAGAATATAAAGCTAACCTTTTCATCGTCGACAGTAACGACAGTTCTCATGGTATCGGTATCAGCACCAGAAACCTTGTCCTTATTCCTTTTGAAAAGTCGGGACAAAGTGATTTTTGGTTTCTTCCCACGTCCGGTGGCAGCACTATCGACTTCCGTTCTCGAGTAATGTCCGGCGCTCTCCGTGTCGCTCCTTAATATTTTCAAAAGAGAGAAAAAAAAACATACGTTCCTTTTTTTCAAAATGATTTCTCTCATTTTCCATTTTTTTTTCGCCGAACGAATCCGCGACCAATTTAACGAAGATTGCCAGGAATATCTCTTATAAATATTTAAAAAGAAGAAGTAGGTTTCAGCTGTTTCATCAAGGAGTCAGATAGTGCGACGTTCAACGGAGGAAAACATGAGCCGTGGCGGCAGATCGTGACTTGTCTTTTTAAAAATGTTTTTGTTTTTCTTGTTGTCGCAAAAAATGTATAATTCCCATTAACATGGAATGATGGAGCGTGGAACAGATCGATCGGTGCGCTACTGCGACTATCTCGAACTTGATTTTATTTTATCAATCAAATTGACTTATCGATCTGGAGACAGTAGACGAGGTAATACACGACAGGCCAACGTCTGTTCTGTAAATGGATTACATAAATTTTCAACGTTAGCTCGGATTAGCAGGTAGTCATTTGAATGTTACATATACATCTATGATATATGTTGATCGATTGAACTCGTTGGCCCCAAGCACGAGAACATCTTTTGTCATGTAAACGAGCAATGCTTTTTCATTCAATTTTTTCATTTCCTTGATACCGAGAGCTCGAGGTAATTTTTTTTTTCTTTAAATTTCATCATCGGATTCTGCTCGTGTCATTTGTAATATGCAATTATTTTCTGCCATCATTAGCCGCTCGAAATAATTCGCGAAAACGAATTTCGCAAAGTTAAATACATTTTCAAAATAGTCTCCGTACGTACCGAAAATTGTTTTTATTTTCTCAGTATTTTGATTCTCGAAAAACGTCTACTTTGTTAAACATAAGTTGTTGCCTTGCCGGTATCAAAGGATAAACTAAAATCATAATAATTAAAAATCAGGACACGATATCGAGAGAATAATAAATCGTCTTTTGCACGAGGAATAAAACATCATTTTCATGGGAAATGATATTTCTGAATATCGCATATCTCCTCACGAAAAAATCGTTTTGCAAAAACAATAATCAACGATTTTTTTTTTCACGAAAGTTTCCTTGCGTGGATTTTGTTTTCCGCTCTCGAATTGGAGATATCATTTGATAAACGGTACACCACATTTTTTCTCTTTGTTCTCCATCCGGAAGTGGTAATTTTAAGTAATGTCAAGTCTGCATCGTTAGGGCGCAACGAAAGTGAATTTTTTTTTCCTCTATCAATTTTCCTTACGCAGAACTTTAGCTACGAAAGTTACACGAAGATCTTTTAAAGATTTGTTCTCATCGATCCACGACGATCAGACACAAATAATAAATTTCAAAAAAATCATTGCGTTCCAACGTTGCAAGTCCGAGTCGATTCGAGTTATCGTAAGTTAGGTTATCGATTATAAAGCGAGTGTTCTTTTTTTCTCCCTCGTCGTCGTGCACGGTACACTGAGGGGTAGTTTCAGTTTTTTTTTTCAATACTACCATCACTACGCAACGCAACCCCACAACTTTTTCGAAGCCAACACCAAAGGATATAGGAGAGAGGAAGGTGCGTGTTTGGTGCAGCACCAACACTAATAATAACAGTGATAGCAACAAAAGCAGCAATAAAAATGAGAACGTTAATAATGATAATGTACAGTACAGATATCACGGTTGCGTGAATGTTTCATGTTCTTTCTCTTTTGTTTTTTAATGTTTTTATGTGTTGATGTTTTTTTTTTTTTTTTTTTTACGAATGCGAGACAAAAAGTAACGCTAGACGATAAAAAATGAGACACTCGCGGTTGAAAAAGACAAAAAAAAATAACAGCGATACGAATATAAATTTGCGTGAATGTGTGAGTGTGAGTGTAAAAAACAAAATAACACTTCTTGCCTTTGCCCATTGTCTGAATTTCGTTTGTGGAAGAGAAGAAGATTAACGCTCGCTGCCGGATCCGCTACGTCTCTGCAAAACGTGGTTTCATGCTTCGCTAAATAATAAATGCTCCACTACCCCCCCCCCTCTCCTTCTTCCACACCGCCACCCCTCCTTCTCTCTTTCTGGCTCGTTCGCGAATTTTCAAATTGTCTACTGCTATTGTTTCAAAGCGAGGGTGGTGCGCGATAAAAACTGAGAAAAAAAGGATTCGCTATTAGTCACAACGGGCAACGTTTCACATACATTTCACATACACAGAAATAAGTCCGTGTTCGTATTTGTGATTTTGTTTTTTTTTTTTTTTGGTCTCTCGATTTATCTTTTTTATTCCTCTGGCTATTGAATTACAGAAAGGTGAGGGGCTGGGATGTTTAGCGGTGCTAAAGAGATTTTTCGGTAACGCCCGACGAGGATCAATACTCACGACTCTCCGATATTTCTCGTTGACGAACCACCTGAAAACAATATTTTTTACTTTGGTATTTTGTGTTGATTTTTTTACATGATCCTTCGGTGAGGATCATGTTTCGTTGGGAAATATAAAATTTAGCTTTCGACGGTTAGAGTGAATGCTGTACCGAAGCTCGGATAAAGTCAGGTCATTCTAATAAAAAAAAAAAATACTCGTTTTTCTGGGTGCTCGAAGATAAAAAAATTTGCTATTGTCAATTGGTTATCTGATGAGCAAGTTTATTAATAGCAAACGTAGAAGCGGTTCCTTCGTGATAAAACAAAATGTGAACTGATATTTGATAAAAAAAAATTAAATAAGTATTTAATATTAAAGAATTCAATAAATATTCAATATTAATAAATTCAATAAATATTCGATTGACAAAAAAGTGAACAGACATTTAAATTTCAGATGAAATTTAATATTGATTTCACGCAAAATTAAACTGGTAGTTACTTATCAAATAATTGAATCGATATTCAATTAAAAATGTATCGAACTGTAATTTAATTTTCAAAAATGTTCACTGATATTCAATTTTCAGTTTATTAAAAAATTGACGAATAATTCATATACCAATAATGTATTGGGACAACTATTGTTTCATTTGTGAATACCATAAGACACGTACTTAAATATTGATAGAGAAAACGATCAATGGGTGATAAAAATATGAATCGCAGTCGTATTTTTGTCCAAGCGAACGAAATAATTTGGGATCTCGTGCTCGTTGTTTCGAGGACAGGATGGGAAACGGTTGGGATCGCTCTTGCAATATTTTCGACGAGAATTGGAAACAACTTTTCGATTCGTATTTAAAACAAATGTTTTATTTTAAAAGAATCATTTTTATAATAATATACCACCTAGGTGTAGTATTATAGCAATGAATGATCTTACATTTTAATACATACAGCTCTCTATATATATTAATTTTATTTAAATCCTTAATTCGAACGGTTCATTTCTTTCTTTTTTTTTTTTCATTAAATCTTCATCATTTTTAGTTCTTTTATTTTTTGCCTATAGCATCGTATCTACACGTACAGATACAAAATGTTTCTCGTTCGCGTTACTTCGAACTGATGGTCGGTAAATCGTTAACACCATTTCTCACCTGTAACGTCGCGTCAATCATATGGATGTTAATTTTCTTAAATTCTGATCCTTTTTTGTTTTCGCAATTTTTCATTTTTTTTTTTTAATTTCGAAGAAGCGACCTCTGAATTATTCTTGAGTTTTGGCTCATTCCTCGCTGAGCTGAGCTGTCCACCGTTTTGATTTCCTTTTTCTTTTTCATTTTTTCATTCAAAGTTCGTTGGGACGATCCGTCTCAAATTAAGGAAGAAATACATTTCGTATTCGTCCACCGTGCTCGTTTCGTACGGATATCAAACCGTAGATCATTTTTTATTTATTCAGGAATGTTCCAAAAATATTTCAGAGTCTCGCCAATTTCACACAATCGTCGCGATTCGTAATTACAATTAATTCGTATTATCTAAGGGCTTTGAATTAACACACACACACACACATATATATATATACTCCATTGTATGGCCAACGATCATGCTTCTTATAATATAATGTACGTGTGTGTGTGTGTCTGTTTGTTTGTTTGGGTTTCTGTGTGTGTGTGTGTGTGTGTGTGTGTGTATCTTCGTTAACCATTCCCGAGTATGAGATTCAACAACGTTGTTTCTTTTTTTTTTAAATGTTTTTTTCTTTTTACTTTTAATTCAATCTTCTCAAATATTCTCGTCTCTAATTGTCGCGAGAGACTTCGACCTCTCTCCTTCATATAACTTCAAGCGAGTCACTCCCCCATGTATTTAGGTGTTGAACGGAAAGAAAAAAAAAAAAACAAAAATCTAAATATCGTGTACGAAGCTTCCGTTCTTGGAATGGTCAGAGAAAAGGCGATTTTTGAAAAATTCTTTCTTTGAAAATACGAATGTAACCATCAAAACGAGGATTGAAGAGTTTATTCTAAGTATCTATGAATTCTGAAATGACTTTTTTGCTTTACCTAAAAGCATGAGACGGTGGACTCAACGAGTCCACCGTGAATTTTATCTTCGTTTAACAATTATGATTTAAAAAAAAAACTGATAAATTCCGTTTCTGCAATCGAGAAGCCGATTTTTTTTTCCTTTCAAAATATCGTGAAATTTGCAAAAAAAATATAAGGTAATAATCCTGCGCACTTCGACGTGATGTAAATAGCATAAAAAAATGTCCGTCAATCACCAGCTGCCATTCTATATTTTCTGCTAAAATTAAAGAATTCTTTTCAGTAACTCCAGACAATACAAAGAAATTCTTCAAGCCTCATCTTGATTGCTCATTAGCATAAATGAAAAAAAAATCACAAAAAGCCTTTTTTCGGACCATCCAACGGTAACGAGTCTTAAATGGAGGGCGAAAGGAAGATAACTAAAAAGGGAACAAGCACGATAATTGAAATATAACATTTAAGTAATTAGCGTTACGATTATCTTTATTTATAATAATAATAATAATAATAATAATAATAATAATGGAAATATAAATTAATACGTACGAAATTAGGGTAATAATATCGTAATGTACCACAATGAACCTTTGTACATCAAACATTTTCGGTGTAATGCATGTATAGATATACAATACTGGACATAACGAAGTGTGCCCAGGAAACAATGTAAAGTGGATTTCGAGACGCGCACTCAACTTTGTCCAGTAATATATTCATACATTTATTTATAACTCTAATTTAGTAATAGTGAATCTTACGTTACGCCTATAATAATAATAATTATGTTAACTAACGTATTTCACCTCGACAAGCTGAATAAGTCGAAAGTTGTACAGAGACACGATTCAATAATTCAATCACGCTTATCACTGGCTCTGTCACTCTCTTTCACCTCCTCTCTTTTTCCTCTTAACGTTTTATCTCAGTGGCAGTATTCGGTAGACGAAAGTAAATGCGGGTATAATTTAAATGAAAATCCGATGTTTATTTTTGTTCGATGATCGAAAGTACGAAAAATTTACTCCGTGAGTAAATGCACTCTTGATATCAACGATTGAGAATTATTTTTTTTTTCAACGGCGAAGTTTGGATCGTTGGGACGAAAAATAATTGTTTTTTGCCAAATTTCCTTTGGCCAATTCGATATACGAAAATTGAGCTTTTTTGGAATTTTTGTCGAGCGATTTGCGATAATTTTGCGATGTATGATTTTGTAGAATAATAAGAAAATACTGTTCATTTATTTATCATTCATGTTGTAATAATTTAAATGTTATGGACTTTAGTTATTATTCGTTAATGAGATTCTTTTTTTTTCAGTGAGAATATTTTATA
This sequence comes from Ophioninae sp. B BG-2022a, assembly GCA_030522765.1. NCBI lineage: Eukaryota > Metazoa > Arthropoda > Insecta > Hymenoptera > Ichneumonidae > Ophioninae sp. B BG-2022a. Next base: position 25,141 of record JAPYZJ010000749.1, read on the forward strand.
ATAAAATATTCTCAATTTTCATGGATGAAAAGTAATTTTTTCTTTTACAATAAAAAAAATCTATCTTTTGTCGTCAGAGAAATTTTGCACGATGATCAATTTTTGAAAAATGCGTCGCTCACCAACGATACATACTTCGATTTCGCACTTTTAATACGTTACATTCTGCAACCGGCAATAATATTCGTCGAATTAACATTTCTTACGATTATTTAATTGTAACAAAGCGATCGTGTCTACGTTTACGAGGTATCGAGGAGGGACCTCGCGATGGCGGGAGAGTGAGAGGATACATTTTTTCTTTACATCGATGGTCGCGATTTTACTCAAAATTCTTTCGATACAGTACGCAACGTTTTTTTTTTTTCATCATTGGTATTTAATCTTTCGGTGCATTTGGCAGTGTGATTTTTTTTCGACGTTTTGCTTGTCGCTCCACGTACTTGGACCTGTTAAAATTGTTTATTTTTTCTTTCTTTTTTTTTCGTTTTTTCAGCGACAATGTAAAGAGGATATTCGACGTTGATTCATATATTGTTCGGACATTTAAAAATCTACATTTTACAATTATTACATTCTTCTTCAATGGAACGATCGTCAATGACTTTTTTCGTCCTCATATTCTTTTTTTCTTCTTTGATAATTCTCCATTCAGAGCTACCAAAATCATCTAACTTTTTAATTCGTTTTCAAACATCGGGATTCCGAAAATGGGAATTGGTGAGAAGGAGTGGTCACAATATTCCCTTTCAATTTTCAAAGAGACTTATAAATATTTTCGCTACCCCGTCTCACCCCAAAAAGACACTTTTCGGAGTTTGAATGTCCGAAGAAAAAAAGAAGAGAAAAGAGAAACGAAAATTCGTCAACGCACAACCACACATTATGACATTCTAATTTGAAACATTGATATTCTTATTCGTGATACTATTTAATCGTTCGGTCAAAGTGTGCTGGCGAAAAAAAAAACGTGTTCTTCGACCACGCTTAAGTTATCGATTATCGCTTTCGACTTTTATAATACTTATTTTATATTTTTTTCTTCTCTGCTTATTTCACTCGTGCCATCTCTTTCTCTCAGTAAATACGGATAACGACAGGTCGTCGGCAATTGGTATGCAAGATGTTTCGTTTGCTCGATGCGAAATGTTTTTTTTTTTTTTTAATTGTTTCCTTTGCTTCACTTCAGTATAAATAAGAATCTTTGAGATGCAATATTTATTTATACGCGAATTGCAAGCCAAATGCCTTGACACAGAATATACATTTATATATATATATAATATCATCACTATTATTCGATTTCCATACCATAGTATTTATAATATATATATATAATATATATATATATGTGTGTGTGTGTATACATATATATTATAAATACTATACATACATATATATTTCTATATGTGTATGTATATGTATATATATATTTAATATATACAACACGCAGTAATTCGGTCACGATGATCGACAAATTTGCAATCCCATTCTGCCTCCTTAAATACTTCAACTCTCGTCCAAGTCAAGCTCCTCTAATAACCCTGTGCATACTTCCTGTTTCATTCCAAGGGAATTTCCGTAATGGCATTAGCCGATGGGAGGATGGACGATTGCCATTTTCCAAATTTGCCGACTCATCGAGTCGATGATTTATTTTAATTTATAATTCTTTTTTTTTAATCTGTTGCCCTAAGTGAAAAAACATGATCGCGTTAATTACGAAGAGGGAGGAAAAATTGTTGCGTGGGTGTACGTGTGTGTATTTTATTTTTTCGTTTGTCACGGGTGATGGTTCGTTGGTGTAATCGTGGCGTCTTTAGCGGTACATTAGAAATACGGTGGTACGATTGATCTCAAATTTATTCTGATTTTTTGTTTGTCGGTAGCCTTTCGTTCGTTTGAATTTTGTCACTACGTAAAAAAATGACGTGTACAAAAGTACAAAGAACCCCTTATTGTCGAAGACATAATTAAATCAGACGCAACGAAGCTTTCGAACTTGATTGTTTTGTTTTTTCTTTTATCTTTGTTGTTGCTGTTTTTTTTTCTTCTTTTTGTTTATTTGTTTGTTATTGTTTCGCGTTTTCGTTTCGAATTTGAAATGGTAGCCTCGAATCTGTTATCCAGTGAGCGTGATTGCACTTTCGTAAAAAACATTTAATTGCATTACGGAACATTTTGCATCTTAATTATTAATACGCGTTTAACTTTTTATTTTTATTTCAATGTTTCCTGTCGGTGTATCTGTATAGGCGTAACATTGGCATGAAAAAAATGAATAATCGCGTTTCGTGTTCTCTCGTACTGGTGAATTGGAATGTTCGCGAACAGACGTTACACGGTTGGCTCGTATTCGATCTCGACAATGTCGTTTCCCCTCTCCTCTCGTCACCGTGACAAGAGCATTGTTTAACCTTATTACCTAATTCGTACAATTGGTTTTTAAATTATTACGAGAACAATAATCATTCGTAAGTTCAATAATGAGAATAGTAATCTTCGTTTAAGTGAATGTTACCAGTGTATTCGGCAAACGTGCAAGTAAATCATCAAAAAATAGACACTACGGTTTGTTCGTAAGGAAATTCTAGATCGTTATCTTAAAAAATAAATTAATCTATACGACGCAATTTTTTCGAGAAAGTTTCGTACAGCACGTGATTTTCGCTCTGATCGCCTCTCTTCTCACGTTCGTTTCGCCACGAAAACAAAAATAGAATATACAAAATCACTCTATACACTTTTTCGGACCGTGATTTTATTTCGAATTTGAATAAACTTCGATGTTTTTTAATTTTTTTGCTCTTCCTGCAAGATCCAATATATTAATGCATAAAAAAAAGTCTGCTACGATGAAAAGTGACAAAATGAAGAACCGATATAGGAATGAATTTCTATGGAACTTGGACGAATAACGAAAATGTTCTCGAAGTGGAAGAAAAACACGTTGAAGCTACGTGTATCCTGGTAGAGTTCGTTGCTGACCGAATACACGTAAAAATTTGAACGATTCTTCAAATAATCGGTATCCATCAAAAAAGTACCCGAAATGCTCGAAAGCGAAATTTGGGGAAAGCTGTAACGCGAGAAGAGGGTTTCCCTTTTGGTCATCGATGAACGTGCGGTGATGGATTTTTATGAGGTTTCCGATCAAACGGCGTACGAAACTTTAACCAATTACAAAGATTGATACACTTTCAGCGAACAATGGTACAATAATTAATATCAATTCGCGCTATCGAGGTTGTCCAGGATGGTCGAAGAAATAAAACGAAAAGTCGCGAAGCAAAGGCCAAGACCCCAGGTATACAATCACGTTTGTTTCTTTTTTTTTTTTTTTTTTTTTTCATTCCGTGATTTTCTCTCTCGTTTTCTTTCTCTCTCTATCGCTTTTTTCTTTCGTTCCAACGGAATGTTCGAAGTTCTCATTAGACGGGGGTATCGGCCTTTTCATCCTTCCGCTGGAGATCCTTGATGTCCGTGCGTCCATTGACGTATTCCGTGCTCGCGTGAATCGGATTCTCCTGTCCTCCGTGGGGTACTTTCTCGTCGATAATGTGAGGGTCTTCGTGATCATCGTCATCGTCACCTGGTGTTATATGGGCCTCGCTTCCTGCACCCGCTCCACCCGCAGTTTCCTCGTCACCGCGACGTCTCGCTGCAACAAGCAACCCCACGATCGGTCAAAGGCGATTCGCATGTGTGTTTTTTGTGTGTGTGATTTCGTTTTTTCTTTTTTTTTTTTCAAGTTCTCTTTTGACAACGTCTACTCGATCAATCTTCAGCTCGGACTATTACACGAGCATCGATTTTTCACGCTTTCCACATTTTACAATCCGATTCTTCCGGTCGGGGCAATTCTTTGACAATTTTTTGGTTTAGGATTGTTTGAAGGTCGTTAACACCTTTTGGCACTCTCTGTTATCTTGAATTTTTGCGTTCAAGGACGTTTCTCTTTTATTACCTGACTCATTTAACACGATCCAACGCGTGTCTCAACGAGTCGTCTCGAAGACGCGATTTTTTACAAATTATTTCAGAAAACCCAAACCAATTATACCAAAGGTAATTGTTGTTTTTTTTTTTTTTTTTCATGAACGATAGTCTCTTCGATGTCCATTGATTTTTTCTCTTCCGGAATTTCATACCACGGAAACGTTGAACAATTATTTTGCCCGAATTTCACTTTTTTTAATACAATTTTCCTGATAACTTTTTTTAAACCTTTCGTGTTTGGCAGATATCGAGCATAGCGATGAATCGAAAGGATGATGACACATTGACAGTTAATACAAAAGTACTTGTATCGTCTTTTTTTATAAAAAAAAACATTCTTAGTACAGAGAATTACTCTTCTGCTAAAATTCCTTTCAGAACCGTTGAAAAGTTCGAAATATTGAGATTGGAGATTGACAACATTTTAAACTTCCGGTTTTACTTACTAGAATTTGAAATTTAAAGAATCGTTTTCGTCGTGTAACAAAAAAAAAAACTTCGTATGTTGCCAGGTTGATGGACAATGACAGTGTGATATACCGTAAAATGTGTAAATAACGAATATCATTCGCAAGCATGTATCGTTGTACTAGGGGTGAAGTTCGTTACGCACTGGGGACTTGGTCGCCGGCAACTCAGTTGCTATCGACTTGGTCGCCAAAAATTCGGTCGCCAACGACTTGGTCGCCGTCGACAATAATTTTCGTTTATTCATCAATATGTTAGGGTACTCGTTCGCCGATAATATAATGACAATTCGTGTGGTCGCCAACCGAGTTGTCGGCGACCTGTCGACAGTGCGTAACAGGTCTAAATGGGTGGATTGAATACAATCGCAATAAATAATCGTGAACGGTTTTTCTCCCTAGTTTTCTCCCTAGGACAAAGAGTATCATTTTCAAAATGGACAGTAATGTGTAGTAACATCGAAAAATACAATACAAGCGATCAAAGAAAAACAAAGAATTCGCTAACATGCTCGAGCAGTCGGATCGAACATACGATGATTAATACTTATGGGATTAGGTGGACATAAACATAAATGGGTATGCATGATTCGATCGTGAATTTGCGATTTTATCGATATCTTTCGTTTCAAAGAATTGCCATTGAAATGGTCAAACCACACTTGCCTTCGCCGATAGTTAGCGGTTGCTTGTCACAGAAACTTTGTATCTCACTCGCCTTTTCGTTTCTCTTTTCCTATACTCTTTTATTCTATTTTATTTTGTTTTATTTTATTTTATTCATTTTTTTGTCACTCGTTTTTGTGTCTCTCCAAAGAAGTTCTCGGTTGCCATAGCTTCCGTCGAAAACTCGGTACGTTTGTACTTGTCCCGTTGCTAAGCCGGAGTTCTTCAAGGTCAACCAAAAATCGAAACATGCTATAGCGGGAGACGAAAAAAAAGAATAATTTAATCGTATCGCATGCTTTTGATCGTGGTTCTTCGGTATATAGAATCATTGACGATTATCGTCGTTAAAATGAAAATACCGATCCGAAAGTTGCTGTAGAATAGTGGTACCTTATTTTTTTTTTTTTAATACCAAGCTGCATCGAAGTTCTGTGGCGTCCTGATTTTTCAGGCAATGGCGTAGCCAGGTTTCGAATTAAATTCAAATATTCGATTGATTGTATTCAAATTTCAATGAAACAAAAAAAGCCTTAGATACAATGAAATAACCATATAAAAATAAAAAAAACTGTCTGTTTCATTGCGATAATTGGGTGAATATACAATTTATCAATTGAATAAAATAACGACGAAGCGATGAGACATGTTTCTCGCATGATGACGAATTCAAACGTGACTGAACGTGATTTTCAACGAGAAACATTTCGGACGAAAAAGTGTTGAGTCGATTCGAAGCGAAAAATAAACAACCAATGCTCATTTAATCGAGTATCAAGTGAAACGTAGAGTTTACAAACTAGCATCTGAATAAAATAATTATGACAAATTGTTTCATCATTTCCCAATCGAAATTCCATACTAATTTTAATACGTAAATGCATAATGGAATTTTCCATATATCGCGTGTTACTTAGTTGTAAGTAACACGCGATATGTAATTATCAAAAATTTTTGTTTATCATTTTGGAACGACGAAAATTAAGCTAACATTTTTTAGGATTTTTATTCACCACTCTAAAACCAAAAGATATAATTTTGTAAAGGAAGCTAAAATATATATGTATATATATCTAGATATATTATTTAAAATTTCGTTGCATTGAAACGATGCAAACTTGAAACCCATCGCAGGTCTTCCAGAAAATAAACGCTGGCTACGCCAATATTTCCGGATTCCTTTTCCATGCAACGGAGTCACGATAAATCCGGATTTTTTTTTTTTTTTTTTTCATTACTGCAATCGTTCATTCTCTCACGATTTCGCAACGTGCTTGTTCAGTGTTTTCGTACTACGAGATTGTGTATAGACAGGCAGCAAGGGCTAGTCTCGTACGAGGAAATTTCGAACGAGGACTTTTTATTTTAGCTATTCTTGGAGCCCGTCTCAAGCTAATAGAACTTTGAATTGAACGCAAAATATAACGAGATAAAAAAAAAATAAATGAAATGGCCAATGGAAAACAAAAAAATCGGGCTCACTTGCTGCCTGAGGTGACTTACCCCTGGACAGTGTGTCATGCCTAGAGTACGGGAATCCGACGTTTAACGCTGTCGCAACTCCGTATTCTTTACTTGGCCCGACTTGCATGCTGTCCTATCGGTAGCGGCACAACACATAAGACATACATCGTCATATACATAACAATTTTTCTCTTGCCTTTCGGGACGCAGTTCCGACGAAGTTCGTTACAATTATATTCAACAACGTGTACACGCCTCGCTCAGTTTCGCACCAATTCGCACCGCTATATTTCATCGCGACCTTTTTTTTGTTTTCGGTTTCTCCACTTTTTTTATCATTCGAAACAACCAACTGGATTTCAATATTTTTGCGAGTCAATAATAATAATAATAATAATATTAATAAATAATAATAATTTATCGTAGAGAATTTTTTTTCCCCGACAAAAAAGAAAATACTTTTTCGCTGTGATTAATTTTTGGAGGGTTGAAATCTGCATCGTTCAAATGCAACAACATATTTGTTTTTTTTTTTCGATTTTTAAATCAATGTTCGGAAGAATTCGAAAAAGATTTGAAGATATCGAAAGATATTAAAAAAAAAAATTTTTTTTAAACGAATGGAAAGTTTTGACGAAAGGATGAAAACAAATTACGATCGAAGATTTTATCTACGTACGTTTTTTCTTCAGTGGATCAACAAATTTCGCGAAATTTGGAATAATTTCGGAAAATTTGGAATAATTTCGGAAAATTTGGATTTTTGTGGTTCCGATCAGCCGAAAGTAATTTTGAAAAAAAATAAACAAAATTTTATCGCCTTTCAACGATGCAAAATTCCACGCCGTATAATTCTTACTAAATCTGCAATTAAATTGAGCACGTGGTTGCTGAGATGGAGACAGAAAGTATCGAATTTGAAGTAATATATAGATTGAGCAATGACAGGAACTATTCGAATAATCATTCTCGTTTTCGAGAATTCCTATCGACATTGAGTACCAACTATTCGGCGTTAAGATCGGTTGCATATTTTTTTTTATTGCAGTAACGACTGAAATACACTACAGTCTATTTGCACGTACTAGATGACTAGATGAGAATATTATATCGTTACAATAATATGCCAATCATTATTGTCGTCTCTGTTGCATTCGTTCACTTTTTCCTTCGCACATATTCTTGAAATATTTCGATTTCTGAACACGTCAATCGGATTTCATTTTTCTGAAGCGTATATTCGAGTTTTACAGACCTTTCTGTTTTTTAACGTTTTCAAGCTTGGCGAAAAGTCCGTAAACATTTTTTTTTTTGAGACCGATCGATATAAAAAAATGAGTATATTTAAAGATTCATAGAAATAATAAAAATACTTTTTTCGAGATTGGTTGACAAAATATAAAGAGATAATTATTCAGAAAATAATCAATAAAAAAAAATTAATATTTTTTCTAGATTGATTGATAAAAACTGAAGATATTTCTTTCCACATTGATTGAAAAAAAAAACTTTTTTTTTCGAAATTGAATGATAAAAATATCGTCAAGACATTATTGCTGAGATTAATAGACAAAAGCGGAAACAATTTTTTTAAGATTGATAAAAAAGTTAGGATTTTTTTTTCGATTTTGATATTATAACAATGTCATTGACATGACATTTTTAGAAATTTTCCAGTGTGCGAAACAAAAAACATTTTTCGTGTGCAAAATTGTCGCAGCTGTGATTATACGCATCGTGTTTTATATCGATCGCTCTCTCTTTCTCTCTCTCTCTCTCTCTCTCTCTCGTAACATTCTTTCTCGTCGATTTTCTTAATGAAGACACGAACATAAAAGAGCGTACGAAACATCGTACTCGGGATAAATCGGAGGGGAGGGAGCGATAAAGGATACTTGGACAATCGTATCGACCTGCTTTTTCGTTCAAGACTCATTCGTGTGTGATTCATAAAAAAATGAGAATAAAGGTAAGAGAGGAAAATTCGACAGGACTCACCTGCGAAGCACCAGCGACCAGTCGCACGGGCGAATATTATCAGAAACACAACGAGTATGAGGACCAAAACTCCGACGGCTATACCGATTATTGACCCTGTGTCCAAATCGACACCTGTAAATATCAATATTTCCATTATTCCAGTCGACTAAATTCATCCGGAATATTCGAGATAAACTTCGATTTTGTGCATTCACAGTAACGAGATATTCCCATTTATGAGATCCGGAAGTCAGGGTTCGAGCGTGTATACGCATATATGCATTTTTTTCGATGGGCTCGAATCCACTTGTTTCGTGTTGAAGCTTGCATTGTTGAAACGTTACGAAAAAATCCACTCTTTACTCCCCGAAACCCAAATAATCGTAAAAACAGATTTTTTCGGGCATTTTATGGAAATAAATATGTTTTTGTTCGAAATGTTTAGATGAATGACCCTAAAAAAGATTATTTTTTATCGGCTGCTCCTTCACCATTTTGCTTTTTTACAAAATAAATATTTATGCGCGTAAAAAATTATCCTGAATATTTTAAATATACAAATAAATATTTATAAATGAAAATGAAAAAATAAAAATTTATCCTACAGGAAACGAATTTTTCAAACCTAACCCAAACAAATTCACTTAGTATGTACAAAAAAAATCCTTAAAAAATCCCTTTTTATAATCATCCACTGGTATGGAAAACCTTAATTTCCTTCGCAGCTCAAAATTCTTTCCTGCAGTTGTCATGTGGAATGCTGATGAAAATCACGAAAAATAGTGGGGGTAATTTTTGTGATGGAAAATTGTCAAAAATATTTGAACTTCCAAAATTTCGGTGGCTTCCAACAATGCAAACTTCAGGATCATTAGCCCTTGGTGAATCTTGTGAATTTTTATATCACGAAGAAAATTCGTCTACAGAGTTGTGCGAAGATTTTTCAACGGTGTTGTCACAGCCGATTGTATGTCCATTCATTAATAAAAAAACCATATGGTTTATCGAAAAATTGAGAGAAACAGAAAAACATTACATATGATCCATAATTATTAAGGGGGAGGGGGGGAGGAGAAATCTTCGCACAAACTCTTGGTCCACGTAGTTGTATGAAAAATTGACATTACCTAGTGCTTGCATGCGTTCGGAGAGCTTACCATAGAACTGACTGAACGCTCCTTCGTGTGCATGCGGTGAAGGTTTTTGCCGTTAGACATTTACAAACTCGCACGCACATTAGGCAATTGTGATAGTGTTTTGGGCGTGTGTACGTGAATTTACATACTAGACCGTTAAAACAAAATACTTTTCATTTTATCGTCATTGATTGATAAAAAAAGATTCGATCTTTTTTTGAGAAGAGTTGATAAAAAATATTCGATCTTTTTTTTTAAAAAAGGTTGATAAAAATATTCGATCTTTTATTGTGAGAATGACTGATAAAAAATATTCAATATTGTTGATAAAAAATATATGTTTTTTTTAGAATTATCGAAAAAATAATCGATCTTTTTTCAAGAATAGTAGATAAAAATGTAGACCTTATTTGTAACATGATTGATCAAAAACAATCGTCGTTTTTAGATTGATCGATCAGAAATATGGGATATTTATTTTTGCGACCGATGGATAAAATATTCTTTTAAGATTGAATGGAATAATGAAAATTCTTTTTTTTTATTATTGATGGGAAATGTTAAGAAACTTACTTTGAGATTCAATGATAAAATAGTTTCGTATTTTTCAGAGAACGATTGTTGAAAAAAATGGCGATTTCTTTTTACGAGTATTCGATAGAAAAAATTATGATATTTTATTAGAAATAATTGATAAAAGACATATTTCAATTGGTCAAGAATCTGTAATAAAAAATCGAATCTGAGAATCGAAGCTCAGAAATGAATTGTGTGAATATATTTTATACGAAAATTATGATGGAAGTTGAACTAAAAACAGCAAAATCGCAGATTATTTATATTCCATATTTACACTTGGTCTTGATTCTCTGAATGATACAAATTTGTACATATATGTCACTGCTCATAAATAAAGTAGGAATGTTACTAAAACGACGATGTTAGGTTTTCTATATTTATTTTTCGTGAGAATGCAGTTATCAGCGCATGCTGGATATTTTTATTCGAGAACACAACAGACGACCGTCTAATCGAGGTTGTCATAGTTAAATGTATGAATCAATCGGATATAATCCGTTTGATATAATAATTGATAAATTTCGTTGCTCGAATGAATATCCAGCTCCAACCACACGCGTCAATTTATTTTTCCTTGCTTTGTGATCATAATTGTACACACCGAGTGAACGCGATTAAATCAATCGTGATTTCAGTGAGCTTGCTTCGTTCACTTTTTATGGCACCGTGAACGTGCGAAAATTGTGTGAAGCAAATAAAAATAAAAATAAAAAGCACGTCGCTGTACGAACGATTAAATAGTCCAGAATGTTGGGATTCTCTTACCCGATGGTTCAACCGAAGTTGATAAGACGATACGATAATTGGAAGCTCCTTCGTCATTGCGAGCCTCCAAAATATATTCCTTCTCAGTGTCAGATTTTTGGACGCTGTCGATCTTCAGTTCGGCTTTCCATGCACCCTTGCCCTGCAAGCAACATTAAGTAGTGTGTCTCATTTGCATTATTATGCTTTTTGTCGTTTTGCGTATACTAAACAATATTTTTTGGTAAGTTTCTGGTAATATTTATATAAAAACGTGATCAATAAACGACGTTCGATCCCAACTCGACTTAATTAATAAAAATCATTCCTATATATAATTTAATAACAATTAACAAAGCAACTTGGACTTTTTCATGATTATTAATTAAAATCAATTATCAAAAAAAAATTTAATTGTCATATGATTTTCACCAAATTGAATTCAACGAAATATTTTTAAAATTTTTATTTATTTATTTATTTTTTTATTTTTTTATTATTGTACCATACCGTTGTACCCTTCGGGTTTTTTACAGTCGCCCCCCTCCCTGTTCCTTCCTGTTTTTCCCGCAACTTGTTTCCTCCTGTTTCCCCCCCCCACCCCCCTTGCGGCGACAGCCGACTTACCCCCTCTGTACCGTATTCACCGTGCCATTTCTAGCACGGGCATAGGGAAACTGCGGAAAACCCATGCCAGTACAGCCGGTTCCAAGTTCACCTCCCGGCAGCGGAACGAGTTCTATCAAAAAATTTGGAAGAAAAATTTCGACCGCTACCGGGATTTGAACCCGGGACCTCCCGATCCGCTGGCCGCTAGTCGCGCCTTAGCCCGCACGGCCAACGGATCAGTTAATTAATAATGTAATTTACTCTGTTTTTCAGCCCAATTTATTATCATTATTATTTAATTGATTGAAGTTATTTATCTCTTGAATTCGACATGGCAATTAATAACCTAATTCAAAAAAAAAAAATGTCTGATTGACCAACAATATATAAAGTAATCCACTTCTTTCACGTTTCAACTTTACAAAATCTGAACACAAACTTTTATCCCAAAATGTTTTGAAATCAATAATTGATGTGTTAAAAATTTAAGGATAAGGAATTCAAACTTTTAAATTTGCCGACATTCGACATCGATAATTCGCAATTATTTTCAAAACATAAAAATTTTACCGATCACATTTACCATAGAGTTCTATAGTTTTTTCATTCATTCGTCATAGCCTAACGGAACAAAGCTTCTATTTTCTTTTTTCCATTACACCTCGAGAGTTCGGAGCTTTACGTTAACCGCGATAGGGGAGAAAAAAAAGTTCATCGGAGAATTTGGCGAAAGATTGATCGGGGGTATTGAGAGAAACGCGAGTGAAAAAAAGGGTGGTGGCAGACGGCAGTTCTCTCGGTCTTTATCGATACATTGTAAAGTCGAAATCCAATATCGGTGCTCTTCCGGACCCTCGGGAGGAATCGTTCGTCCGTGGCCTTAATTTTCTCCGATGGGCTCGGACGCCTCTCCAGGCTTGTGTGGCGCGTTTTTTTTTCTCCCTGCTCGGCGAGTGACGTTTTTTCAAATTTGTTTATTTTTTTAAATTTCCTTTTTTTTTCCATTTTTTTTTATTACTTCGTTTTTCTTTTCGTTCGTCGCACTGACCGAGACGAACGGGGCGAAAAGCCTCGAACGACGCGAGGCCTCGCTCCACCAATTCTTCGGAAACGTAATTCCGACTGATTCGAGCGGATCGAAAAGCGAGCACAGCGCGGGTGCTGCACACGAACTCAAAGGGATGTGAAAAAGATGAAAGATAGAGGGAGGAGAGAGGGGAACCTCGCCGGTGAACGGACCGCCGAGAAAAGCCAGCGAAATTTCTTTCCGGTCCACGTGACTTCGATTAACGCATCAGGACTTTGAGAGCTTCGGCTCGCAAATACCATATATATACGGGGCTAATTTTAGCTCTGTCCTCTTTCACATTCGATTCGTTGAATTCCTTTTTTTTTTTTTAATTTTTTTTTCCTCTTCTATTTTGCCTTCCTACGAGCACGGATATGAAACTCAACTTCAAGGCTGTGTTAATTATTGTATCAAAACGTTGACGATATTAGGATTATTGAGAAACTGAGAAGAATTCAAAAATTCTTTTAATAAATTTTTTATTTATTTTTTCGTTGGAATTTTCCACGGTAAAGTTAGTCTTCAACGCTCCAACGAGTCTCGTACGTCACGATCGGACCTTTCTCGATTCAATCGCGTTACAAGCGTTTTTTTTTTTCAACGATGCAAACAAAAATTATTTTTGTATTTAAAATCGATGCAGAGACGCCTCGGCGAATAAAAAACCCGATGACAGTTAACTGGAGCAATGTGATTCTTTTATAGCGTTTTTTTGGTCTAGGATATTTGATCGATCCACCAAATTTCGAGATCTCAGAATTTCCGCTCGAATTTAACAGCATTTTTTGCCGCCCAATGATATTGTTTCGTAATTCGTGACTTAGTGAAGTGAAAATAGGGTTGGAGTTTGCTTCGTTGAAATGCATTAACATTTTTCGAAAGACCTTTTTTTTAAATCCAAAATTAGATTTTGTACGTTTAGTGTGTAGATCGTTCAGTAAATCGTAAATATTGGAAAAAAAAATGTTCGTCTAATGTTTCGTGACTCGGAAATATGAAGGAAAATTTGTCAATTTGGAGAAACCTTATTTTCGACGCGTATCGATGTTGTAAACTGTAAAGACTGAAGAAAGTCAGTCAGCCTTATCCTAAACGTAACAGATCCTTTTGATTCATTTCGACATTTGATAAAGGCACTGCTAAACATCGAGTTGTAAAAAAATATTCGCTGGCCTATCGTTGAGGTATAATTTGATAAAAAATGTATCGCTGATCGTACCAAATCGAAGGCGCTCGAAGTCTCCAGCCGATTGCTCTCGTCCTGTCGGCCCTCGTTTATTTCCTCGCCGTCAACGCGCCAAACGAAGCTTGGACGGGGGTTGGCATAGACGGTAACGTTGACGATTCCCGGGCGACCGATTACGTAACCGAATCGTTCCACGATTGGGAGGGGCTGGGGCGCGACTAAAAAATCATTTACAAGTTCATATTGTATCAATCGCAATTGCAAGGTCAAGAGGTCAAATTCGTTTGAGCCCTTGACAGGATCACATCGATTTGTGTCAATTAGACATTTTAGCGTCGCGTTTGCTATTTATTATTAGTGATTAATCATTTACTTATCATTGATTAACCAATTGTTTTTTTGTAATTAATCATTGATCGTCGTTTCATCATTAATTAATAAAAATTATACCGTAATTGATAATTATTAATGAATTTGAATTTTTTCGTTAATATCGACTGACTAGTAATCATAATGAGTTTTTAATCAATTAATTGATTGTCACAGTAGCCTAAGCTCGTAACTCGATCACATTGATTTATATTATTTAGATACCAATTACGCGTCGTATTTATTATTCATTATTAGTAATTAATTATTTACTAATTAATCGTTTTTTTTATAGTTAATAATTGTTCTTGAATTCTAATTAATTCATTAATATCTGGTTATAATGATTCATGATTAGTTTATAATAAATGAATTTATTAACATTTGTTAATAATTATTACTGATTAATTTATTATAAATTAATCGATCGTCCCATTGATTGTTTCCACTTGTGATTTCTTGTTTGTAAAATTAATTGTAAAACTGTGATATACTAACACAAAACTTCGAGTTCCTGCTTGGTCTCTTTGGGTCGATCCAGAGCAATATGTTGTGCCAAGCAACGAACCATTTTTCCATTGTCCTTCCAATCGACGCTACGCGATACATTTTGCACGGCGATCGAACTGTTACTTCCGGCAGTGTCGTAAATCGGTCTGCCATCGTATCCGATAGGCTCATCGTCTGAAATGTGTCGTTAATTACGAAAACTACGTCGCATACAATATTTCGCGTGGAAATTATCAAATCGACGGAAGCATGCCAAAACTAACCCGGAGATGTTTTATCTCGATACTTCAACGATAATTTTGATTCCTTTTCGGAATGAAGCCTTTTGAAAATTATTTTTCAGCGAAATTGTCAGATTCGAAAATTTATACGAAATATTTCGAAACTGTTGTCTCGAATTAGCCAAAGCGTTTGAAGTTTGGCTTTACGACTTTTTTTTCACGTTATCACAAAAGTTTGTCAAGTTTGGTTGGTGGACGTGTTGAGGATCGGATATTCGGCTGACTATCCCCAAGCGTTACAATCTGCATCGTCAGGACCGAGAGCTCCGATACAGATTTATCGATTGAATAAATGTGACGTACCAAGGTAGAGAGATAGATTGGCAGCGGGGCGTCCCGAGCGAGCGATGCAACTAATTTCCAACCTGTCACCGCTTATGTACTTGCGATTACCGCGCGATCCCGGGCTCAAGTAAATTTCGGGATTATTCGGAGGTTCTGAAAAACAAAAGTCGAGAAATTCTTTTTGAGTGTCTACAAACGTTCAACAGACGAAACGATAATTTCTTTTTAAACACATTTTCTGAAGATAAGATTTTTATTGAAAAGTTTTTATTGAACAAACGGATAATTCGAAAAATGTTCAAATTTCAAAAATTCAATTTAAAAAACAAAACGATTCTTATAAAAAAATATATTATTTTCAAAGATTTTTATTGAAATAGTTTTTATTAAAAAAAAAAATTGTTCTCTATTCTCATTCGATAATAAAAATATATTCTACAAACATTGATATCGCACGAAAAAGCCATGCATTTTTTTTTTACAACTACGAGAATGGAAATTAAAAATCGGGACGAAATAAAAATAAAAATGTGATTTGAAAAAGAATGGTTTCGCAACGATGGTTAACTCACTTGCAACGACGATGGACACGTTCGCGGTAACTTCGGTTCTACTGCCGTCCGCCCTCATCGAACATTTGAACGAGCCGTGATGAGATTCCTTGACTCTCGCGATTTTAGCACCGCACTGACCCGATTCCAAGCCGGTACCGTAATACTCGATACCGTCCTCCGCTAATTGTCCCGGCGATAAGTACATGCTCTGCTCGCCGGGTATTTCGACCCGGCAAATCCGAACTGTTGAACCGAGCCTGCATACTATCGTCAAACTATCGCCCAATCTTACGGGCGCTATACCGCTCGGGAATATTTCCACCGCTGGAACGGATGCTGAAAAACACGAAAAAACATTTTTTATTTCTTAACACTTCATTTTTATTTTAGTATCGAATGATTTCTTCAAAAATTTCAGCCATTTTGAAATTTTTATACCGGCAATGATTTGTTTACATTTTTTTCCACTGGTGATGTGAGGGCTGTTTCAATGATTCCTTGCCTATTCAAGAAAACGCGTAAATCGCGATAATAAACATATTTTTATTTTTATTATTATCAATTACTAAACTAAAAATGAACAATCTTTGTTGATTAACAGGATTATCATATGTTTCGTTATAAATTGCGAAATTCGGGTATTGTAAGCATTCCTGTTGCGAGTTAATAATTCTGGGACTATTGATTCGCAATGGCAATTTTTTCATTTGCCAAAGTTCGTAAATTGAAACGAAAAATTGTACGTACGAATAATTAATGAAGTAATTTTTGTCGGGCGACAGGGCTTTGTTCGGAGCACCGATAGTTAGGAATTTTCTGCCGATTATTCATTTTAGCCCAGATATGGGTGAGGGAAGAGAAACGAGCACGAGAGAGAGAGTGAGATAGCGAGCTTACAATGCGCTGTGCGGCAAAAAATTTGCATATTTTATCGGAGTTGTGGAACAGAGTAGCCATGAGGAAGAGTCGAAAGTGGCTCGCTCATGAATTTACAAGGTATCGGTAGTTAATAAATTAATAATATATTTTTACTGAATACGCAAATGTGGAGAGTGTTTCGGGTTAAATTGAAGGACGTTAAACGGTGCTAGGTTTTCGGAAGTCACACGTTACCTCGTTAGTGGTCACAGGTTAATTTGGACCACATAACTCATAAACTCAATTAAACGTGTAATTTCTCACCAGACGTAAAAATGCTACGATCGTTAATTAATCGAGCTAATGGAAATCTGATTTATGAAAGACTCTTTAGGTCTTTACTGACAGACTGGCTGGTTCATCAACGCTTAAAGCTTGAACTAGAAAGCCATGGCACCCAACCTTACAAATCGTTGAGGATCCTCCAACAATTCTATCAAAATACCCGATAGGGAGGGGTGCGAATGGCCGAGAGAGAGAGATGTAGAAAATGGGTAAAAAGGGAATTGATAGGAATGCAAAGGCCAGAACTATACGTATATATAAGTGTTATGTAAAATCAGGGCTGTGCGATAGATAAACTGCATGCGTCACTTGCTTCGAATCCCTACGTTCGGACGGTTGTATAATCAAAACGTTTCGACGTGTATCTCGTGGATAAAAAGCATTCGGGCAATCAGGAAAATTAAATTGAACCTGCTCCGCGGTTCGGTTCATCGAAGCGGGCGGGAATATAAACGGAGAGAAAAGTCCCTGCTAAACTGTCTCTCACTCGTCTCACTCGTCACAAATGATGGAGCCACGCTTAATCTACTTTTTTTTCCTCCGCTGTTCATTCAATGGTCCGTAAGCCCGGGCGTTGATGAACCATCATACAATTCACCATCGCGGGTTACGTCGGCCAGCCCAGAGATGAGCTAATTTTCCATTAAACAAAAACGCGACTACGCAAATAAGAGAGCGATCGAGCGTTTTTTTTTTTGACAATTGTTGACATAACGTTTCGCTTTTGTTAAAAAAAATTGACACGATTGGGCGTAAAATGGTGAAAAGATAGAAAAAGGATAAATAGATTAAAAGAACAAATATAAATTGTAAAAAGAGGATTAAAAGCAATGAGTTCGAAAGATAAAAAGGTAAAAGGAAGATTTACAGAGAAAGAAAAGAAAGAAAGATAATAAGAGAATTGAATATTAGGGCTGTCGATAAGGGGTGTCAAGTTTCTAAAGTGATTTTATTTTATGACATGTTTTAAGCGGTTCGTAAGTTCTGTCGCATCCCCTGAAAAGCGTAGACAATTGAATTGCAATTTTTTTTAGTCAGCTAATGATTTATTCATTATCCTTGGTGTTCGATTGAGGGATGAGATAATTTTGCCTGAAACAATGAGACTGCGCGAATAAACGATTGATCAGGCATTCTTTTTTACGTCCTTAAAGTTTGCATCGGGAAATGTAAAAAAAAATGGAGATAACAGCTGTTAATTAGAAGCAATATATTTTTCAAGAACATTTACCATTTATTTATTGGTAAATGTTTTTTTTATTGGTAAAAAATGCACTATTTTTAAATTTATTGGTATAAAATGCACTATTTCATCCTAATTTTTTTTTACGTTAATAAAGGATATATCTTTATTTGTTATTTTCTTTGAAAATAAATAGCGTGATTTTCATGATAATATGATTTCTAATGATTTTTTAAATTGTTTTTAATTTGATGATTTAATTAGTTATTTTTGATGATTTTCTTTGACAATAAATATCGCGATTCTTCGGAATAAATCAATAAGCTGTTCGTTAATCCGTTCGTCCAGACGAGTGTCAACGTCGACCGACGATTAATTGACTCTTGGGGGTCTGCAGCTGCGCGATCAACGAAACCCACCGTTATCCGTATATACCTGACTCGAACATCGCCCAATTTTATCCTCATAAATTAATCGGTTTGATTTTCGAAACGGCAATTCGTTACACGCTGGCATGACGCTTGATATCGACGGATAATTTTCCTGTTCGCGTATACACGCAGACACGCGGGATGATTTTGGCGAGGGAGAGCCAAGGGTGTGAAATACCCGTATCGGGCACAAAACCGCGGCAGCATATGCCATGATTTGTGGACAGTAACGAACGATATCTATGCTCCGAGCTTCCCCATGAGAATGATGCGAAAATGATATTTACGACTGGTACGTTTCGATGAAATTTTAATGAAATTCTTTTTTCCCTTTAGTTACCCTGGTGCGCATGTGTATTTTTTTTTTTCGACACCCTGACTTCCTCTTTTTCTCTATATCTTTTCACAGCGTTAACAATTTATGACGTGGAAATTGAAGTTTGGTAATTTTTTTTTGTTGATACATCGAGACCCCTCTGAATTACTTATTATTTTTATTAATTCCCTTCGAGCATTTCAGCTTGAAAGTGAGAGAAAAGATTTTCGATCAATGTGAAAATGAGGAAAAATTGAGAAATTAATTAATGACAATAATTAGAAATAGACATTTTTTAAACAATTATATTTTTTTTGTTCCTTGGGGATACATATTTAGTGGCTTATAAGAAGTCTTTAAAAAAATGAAAACGATCTTCAGCCAATGGTACTTACCCTTATCGGGAGAGAAATAAATCTCTGTGGTATGATGATTGTGACAAAATGATATTATCTTAAATTTTCAAAATTTCTTTCCGCACCTTGGAGCTACGAAAATCACAGAATCTTTCTTAGGTTCCTTATTCCGCGATCTAGGACATAAATCTATGATTTTTTAAATTTCGAATTGTAACGAGATTAAAAAATAGAAAATAAAATTTCGTTGCATTTGAACGATGCTACGAAATTCTAGTTCTTCCTGTCTTCACGAATATTTAATTTTTTTTTTAACTCAACCGCGTTCGTTTTCATTCAAAAAGTTCTTATAAATTTTGAATGTTATATTAATGTCGATTTTGGGAGGTTATTCCATTTCGTTTTTCACCTCTTATATGGTTTTAATATTTTTGGAGCTTTAACACACGTTCTAACACTTGGTATCTCCCTATACGCAACACGTCCCCATTATCAAACCTCGAATAACGTGACGCACGCCATCGTGACACGTTAAGTGCTATCTCACCGTCTTCGTGCCAATCTCCCCAGAATCCTATCCCTCTTCGTCTTCGCCACCGTAAACGGTTTCCCTTGGCAATGATGACGTTGAAATTGAGTTACACAAACTGAATTTTCTATATGAAATAACTATCTCTCGCCTCGGCCACGAAGCCATCTCGCAGCCCCAACTCCGTCCGTGTGTCGCTGCGCGTGTGTTTATTTTCAAGCCTCGAAACAAAATTTTAACCTCGATTTTGCTTGAGTTTGCGCCCACGCGTCTCCGAAGATTGGAGATTTTCATCATGTAGATTTATATGTCTCGCCTGTAAAAGAGTCATTATCAAGGGGCTGTATACATCTAGAAATTAAAGATACTACATTTTTTCAATCTTATCAAAATATTAATTTAAGATTTTTTGAACAATTAAGAAAATACAATTTTCCTGGTAATTTTGTTACATTTCGAAACTCTGGGTAAAAGTAATTTCAAAAATTGCGTTTTGGTAGTCAAATGTTTGCTTAGATGCTTCTCTTTTTGCCAAAGATGTTAGATAAATATTAGACTACAGATAGATTTCTAGACAAGATAGATAGACGAGATCTATATCTAGAGTAGATATTTAGTTTAAAATACAGATTCTTTCTAGAAGAATCTAGACTAGTTTTCAAGAAAAGTTTTGTTTAGTCTAGATCTCGACAATTGCACCCAATTTTTTGGGGAGTGTTCAAAATATAAATATAAAGAAAACATAACAATTGAATAATAAAAAATATATACTTTTTTCAATTCCACTCGAGGTTGTTAATTTAAATAATTAAAATAAATATCGAGGCCATCGTGTGACAAATGAAAACTCGTGAATTAATGGGGCTCAAGTGCTTGCTACATCAGTGTATATTTGAACAATGTGATGTTCATTTATCGATGCACGTTGAGCTAATTAGGAGGACGCGAATTATTTGCTTTTTCGCTATTTACGAGCAGCATAATTTACTTCGGATTATCCTTTCGGGGATTCGAAGTGCCAATTGATGTTTCGAGCATGCAGGCCGGACTGGAGATCATTTTCATTGGTCGGCTCAACTTCAAACTGTAGGTATATCGAAAGCGTCAATCCGCATCGCTGAGTTATATAACATTCCGTTCGTTGATAATACGACACTCGGCGAACCTGCCCGTGGTATACAATTGCCATCATGTCCATCAATTGAAACAAATTTGGAGCACGTTTCGTGCTGCAAATCATTGTTTTTTCTTTAATAAAGTTGAAACTGATACTGAGGATACTTGCATAAATGAAACACCGAAATGTTTTCCATGATAATTAGTTGAATGCTATTGTTACCCAACATCGCGATTGTTCGATTCGGACTTTTTTAATAGGGTTGGATTTTTTATCGTTGGTATGCTACGAAATTTTTATAATTTCCATGTTATCCAAAATTACATTTTGTGTATTTTGTGTATTTAGGTTACAGATCGCTAATTAGGATGGGAATTCTTCAAAAGATTAACGCGATTTTCGTGCTGCCCAAATTAAAAAAAAATGGAAATGAACAAAAAACCCTTTTTGTTGCGTTCCTTCGTTGTGGAACTTCAACACCTCTTCAACTCTCTACCCTGTGACACTGGATCACGTTGAAAATCGCATCCTTGGAGGGAAAAGATGTTTTTTTCATTGTTGGAGTTCAAGGAATATTTAAAAAATATTTCTCCGGTTCATTAATAGCCGAAATGAAATTTCAAAGATTTTTTATCAATGATTTATCTCAACAAATGTATCCATAATCGACGTATAGTTCTTGGCAAAAATATTCGGAGAATTGAAGGCATTTTTTAAAAATATTTTTTTATCGCAGATTGGAACGATGAAAACCATTGTTTAAGATTCTCATTAATCGATCTACAACCTCAATCTACAAAAAACAATTTCGTATAAAACGTAGAATAAGAAATTGAAAAAATAGATTCATTGTGTTGCAACGGTGCGCAGTTCGAACCCCATCAAACGTTGAAGTCATTTAGTCGAAGTCTTGTCTTATTTGTAAACAAAACGTAAATTCGTTGAAATTTCTTTGTCAGTTTTTTTTTAAAGTTTGTTTATCGGCAAGCGGGGCGTTTAAATCGAATAACAGAGTCCGAGCAAACCGGAAGTTCGGCTTAAAATTCTTCTCTCTCACGTCGAGCTCGGATACGACCAAATATGTGCACATTTATCAATATAAATCGTTTTCAGGAGATATATCGGTTATTGGCGTTCCTCGTTGTTTTCACACGATGAGAAGAGGAACAAGCATGCACTGATTATGTGGACACGTTATAAGCTGATAGAGTATTTAACGATCCTGTCCAAGCAGAAGGGCACGAGTTAGATTGCCCTGCGCCCTGGACCGTTAAAGTTAAGCCTCTTCACTGGTTAGAGATCGATTCGTGGCTTTAACCAGATAAATCATGAACAGGAGGGTTGGGTTTGCTGTACGTTGTAAATGATCACAGCTCGACGAGTCAAAAGCCGTCCTATCGTGCTTACCCATCCTTCGAACAATGCTTTAATGCCATTATTATCAGGTGCTTCACAGTTAAATAATTATTATCTGCTCAACAATTGCCTCGCTGAAATATCGAGAAACCTTTTTGTGCTCTCGATGTTTGGTTCGATCGACCTTACAATCTTTCCCAACACGAAAATACAATTATCCCCGAATCCTACTTCACCTATCTCGATCAATATAAACCGAAATGATTATTTTTTAATGGTGACCGAAGTATTGATAATTAATTATCGATATCTCAATATATTTAATGATCGCAATATTAATTCGGTCATTGGCTTATTATCGTACGATATTCACATTTATTCGTTAGTCGTAATCTAAAGGAATCTTTTGTCATCAAAAGTTGATTTTCGCCTCTCGGAATTTTGGAGTTTAATTATTTGGATTAACGATTCATTTTTTTTTTCATTTGTTTTAAGTTCGCGTTCAAAATTGTTTGAGCTCTATGAAGCCCGTGTGGCCTGAGATTGGCTAACGAAGAGTTCACTCGAAGAAAAAGCCAAGTGAGATCTATTTTTCACTTCACCGAATCCAAATTGAAATTTACAGGCTTTCTTCCAAGACGTTGAAATTTTCAACATTGGGACACAGCAAAAATATTGTTCATTCAAAAACACAAAAAAACTATTTATTTTATAATAATAATTATTACTAAGTATAGAATATACAATTATTATTATATAATAACATTACAATAAACAATTATTTATTTTTTCAAATTAATCTTCGAAAGACAAGCAAAACGATTTACCAAACTTTTTTTGTATCCACTGTACATTCGATTTTATTTGAACGTGTCCGAAATCCCCTCTCTCAATACTCATCCCCCCTATGTTCTTTCGAACACGAGGGAAAATGTTGAAGGAAGACTTTGGCTGCGACAGCTTGCCGGGGAAGCTTTATTGCTCGAGAGCCCTGAGCTGTTGTAACACCGTTGCATACGTCTTTCAATCTCGTTGAACCCGACGTGGATATAGAAGCTATGTAAGCGTGGTGGAACAACGTTGGCCCTGATGATACCGCAGATGATGTTGCAACGGCTATGACACAGAGTACCGGAGGTCCGTGAGAGGGAGCCATTATACACGAAGCCCAGAGGATGCTAACAGCTACTCTCCCAACATGACGAGTCGTTGAACATCGGATGGACTCCTGCCTCGAACCGTTTCCGCCTCCGAACTCCTGGCGGTTACGGCCTTTTCATAGTAAAGCCTCTATATAGGTCGACAGGTTGGCTGAATGCAAGTTCACCCCTGATCGCACCGAGGCCAGGCGTAAATCAACCCTCCGAGTAACTCCTTCGTGACGAAACGACCCGCGGTTTCGCATGATTACCCTGGGATACATTGTCAACGCTAGGAGTTCCGATACACGTTCACCCCTCAAAGTTATCTCACATAATTCAAAGTGGGAAATCCCTCACTAAAGTTGGAAGGGATTGTCATTTGTCTCCATCGAATTTACTGGTTCAAAGCAAAAATCATATTTCGTGGAATTGGACCTTTGTACGGTAGGTTTCCATCGTTCGAACGAAACGAAAAATCTTAATTTTTTTCATTTCATGAAAAAAGATCATGATGGTTTTTTAGATTTTTAGTTCATCAGCTCACACGCGTCTTTTCTCAATTTGGAGTAATCTTTCTTTTCGTGTTTTCACAATATTTTTGTCATTTTTTAATGTTCAGGATGAACCATCGAAGGCAAAATTTGGGAAAAACGTTTTATTTTTTCTGTGGGATAAATTGAAATAAAACGAGGTGTGCAAATATTTCATCTCATCGTGTTTGTTTCATATACATTAATAATGTTTCATGAATCTCCTGTCGTAGAACATTGAGAAAATGATTGAATGATTTTTTGAATAATTATTTATTTAAGAAACAAAACAAAATTCTTTAATTTGACATAGTTTACATCGTTTAAATACATCGGAAATAGTTTGTTTTTCATTTTGTGAATTTCCGCTAGCTGTTGAAAAAATAGAAAAAATAGTGCAATTGTTTTTTAGGATTTTTGTTTGGATGGACAATCTAATTATTTTTTCTTCTAATTTTTCGAATATTTTTCGGCAGATTCCAGCCACGAAAATCATACTTTCTGGCTTTTTATTATATAATTTTCGGACCTACCTGGTTATACCATGAGCCAGTTTACTTTGTCCATTTGTAGTAACGAATGACTTCGTTTTGTATGAATACGTACTCTAATTAAGGGTGAAATCCACGGTTGAATAACTTGGTGGACTTTTCTCTACAGTATAATTTGCCCATATGCAAGGACAGAACATCGAAACCAATTATGGACTACCAATTAATTATAGTTAGTTTTGTCATATGGCCTCTTCGCGTTTATTGTGCATACCTTGGGTTTTGATTTCAGTATTTCATACACGCGCATATTCATGCTGTTATTGCGTTTAGAATTGAATAGAATGGGGTTGACGTTTCGATCGTTAATTTAACGCAGTTAAAGTTTATATTTTTTATTTTCATCGTTATATAAAATTATACCTTGCAGATTCGGGTTGCAGATAAAGTAGAATTCTTCCGAATGATTACTTGATCATCGCTGCTCGAATCTGACGAAAGAAATTTCTGAATTATAGAAAAGCAATTGAAATGATTTTTTTCAATTGAAATTAATTTTAATTCACTACAATTTAATTTAATGTATTGCTTGATTTTTAATTTCAATTCAAATGAATAGGAATTGAAAAATTAAAGAAAGAATATTTCCGTCCTTTCAACGATGGAAACTTTAACGTCATTGAATTGAAGTATCTACGAACAGAGTTTTTCCATAGTGGCTTCAATTTAATTTGAAAAAAATGTCAAGTAAACAACGAGGCTAACACGCCATGTGACTGGGATAAAAAAATCAACCGAAGTGAAATTTATTCTTCTCCAGATTTAATTTAGTCGTAATTTATTACGAAGTAAAATCTCGCTGCACAATCGATTATTATTACATTCTTTTAGCCTATTACAGACTAGCTTTAGGCATTTCCCAGTCGAGTTCATGAAATTTCATTCTGGAGAACAACATCAAATCGATTTTTCTTTTTGTTTGGTATCTAATTAAGAGGGGTATATAAATGAATGAAACGCATTATTAATACGAATTTTACGAATATACGGCTCGTCAGACAGAGAAGAATCTACCAATGTATCATATTTTTTAAATAATCCCGACAAAAATTTCTCGCTTTTGTTTATTTGGGTAAAAAAACGGCACTTCAAAAAATTATGTATTGATACCAATTAATATCGGTAACGAGAATTTCGACATATTCATTGTACTGTACAAAAATACGATTTTTCAATGCATTTATTTACACATACAAATTTTGCCATGGATAAATTTTAAACAATAGCGGAAGTTTTTTTATTCATACTGCTATTGATAAGTTGTTATCAACAGCAGAACTTCCAATTACTAACAGGCTAAATATGCGATATGCTAATGGTCAATTTTATCAATAGCTGAATTTTTCTTGATTGACGAAAAGCATTCAGTCAATGAGGTCAATGATCATTTCATCACGTTGATTTTATTATTATTGTTATCCAATTATAATCATTCGAATGTGGCAATATATTTTCCGAATTACATCGACAGGCGATATTGTTATGTGGAAAATTACAATGCTCAAAACTTTAACCGTTAACGAACCTCCAACTTGATTATTGAACCGCAACGAAAATAAATAAAATAATCAAATACTTTAATCTTTTCACCAAAATATGTGCTGTAAAAAGAGTCTCTCGAACTTGCATAAGTGATGTCGTCAAAGGACTTTCGAATCTTCATGAATATTTTATTTTCCTCCTTTCTTTTTTATCACTAAATAATGAGGAATGTTTAAAAGAAGATAAAGTAATTTATCTATTTCGGATCGTTCAATGGTGAGATTAGAGTGAAATTCAAACACATCCACTCAATAAATATAACATAAAACAACTTCTCTATTTCTTATGTTCAAACTAACTTTAATCTCATCTATTAAAAAAAAAAACGAAACCACAGAATAAACAAAACCCAAACAACCCCCCATAATTTTATGTTAGACGAATGGTAATTTCTTTATAAAAATCCGACGCACCGGAGCTTAATTTTTCTCGCACCGATAGAACCGCGACATTTGTGAAACGTCGTGCTTCAGTATTTTGAATTTTTATACGAGAAGGAAAAAAGGCAGAGAGAGGAAATGAGATAGAATGAGAAAAAAGAGAGACTGGGAGTGAGACGGAGGGGAGGGGCGATGAGAAAGAGATAAAAAGTAGTAGGATGAGAACAGATAGTACAAGATCTCATGTATATAACAAAGATCTTGGTAACGCGATCCGTGAGAGGAACGTTAATTAAATTAGCATTTGAATCTGTATAGCTCTCGGATTCTTTGGAAATGAACGCAGAGAAAAGGCAATTATGAACTTTCCGTTGAGCCCTCTGGTACTTTCTCCTTCCTCTTTTTCCCTCTCTGTTGTTCACTTTTTTTCTCTTTTACTTCCCTCTCTCTCTCTCTCTCTCTTCTTCGTCGCCCTCTGTACCATGTTCTCTTCCACCCTTTATTACTTTCTCTATCCCGTTTACATTTTCGTACCGAAGGGTCATGTGTAGTACACCTGCGTGTATGAATCCTAACACGAGGACGATTGTGCGAGAGATAGTGGATTTGCCCGGGGGCCTTTGATTAAATTAACATAAAAAAAGGAGACAGAGTGCAGCGCAACGTTAGTACCACCGTTCCTGCTTACCTTCACCTTCCTTTTCTTATCCATTCCGTACAGCTGGTTGTTGTTGGGGTTTCATTTTCTTTTTTTGTAAAAAAACTAAAAAATTTTGCAACCCCCCACTCTCGACGTTTTTTTTACTTATTTTTTCAGACTGCATCTTTCGTTATGATAATCGTTGGATGATGGCCCGGAAGGGTAAAACGTAGAAGAGGTTAGAAGGGTTGCCCCTAGGGTAGGATTGAATTGTCGATAACGAAGCCGGGGGCGCTCGTTTAATAGACTACCGGGTAAGATTGAGGAGACCGAGAGGGGCGACGGCAAATATTATCACAGCCCAATGGCGTCTCCGCGTTCATGAAATAATATTTTGATGCTTCTTTTTTTCTTTTTTTTAAATATATTTTTTTATTAACGCTGATAAGGGTTTTAGCTTCGAAGGTTCAGGTTGACGAGATTTTCAACGATCGCTGGTGAGAAAAACGTGATTCGTTTTAAGGTAGGGAAGATTTTTGCCAATTATTTGATAGTTGCTTCGTACCGGGTAGCGGAATCGAGTTTCACTAGGGCTTTACGTGTTTATGATTTGGCTCCTTAATTAATAATCGTAAGACTATTGTTTAGATGTTGGACTGCAAAAATTTTATTTTATTTTAGTCATTTTCTTATTTTAATGTTTACTTGTACCTATACTGCAGATTTGTTGGAAATCGCCGTATGAAAATTCTTAAAATATCTTCCCGTCATTTACGTAGCCCAAGTCGGGGAAAAAAATTTCGTAAAATAAACAGATCATTTTCGTTGCGTACCAACGATGCATACTTACTTGACCATCGTATCTCCGTCATTGTTTGTGTGCTTTATGGATTATTTTCGTTATTCATATTTCATTGAATCAATTTAATTAATTCATGTTACTCTTAATGAATTTAATTAATTATTATTTATCTATAATATAAAAATGAATCGCAAAATGTGTTGGTAAGCGCATAACTCAACAACTGTTGGACCAATTTTACCAATTCTTTTTTAAAAATGTTTGTTGCAGTCCAAGGATGGTTTTTACGTCCAGAAAAATTCGAATAATTTCCGGAAAAAACCCTCAAAACAGCCCTTTTCTTTTTCCCATACAAACGTTTTCTAACGAAAATGTAGACTCAATTTGAACATTATTGCTATTAAATAAAGTTCATATTAAACTAGTGGACCCGACAGACTTCGTTCTGTCAAAAATATTTGGAATGTGGCAGTTTTTTGTTCCTACCTATTCTATGATCGGCGCAACAAATTCTCCTGAACAGAACCGTCATCCTGATGGTAGGGCCGTGTGTGACCAAAGTCTTCCATGAACTTTGGCCACGCTTTTGGGACCCACTGAAAAACCTCGACTGGGATGTCTGCCAGAGGGCGTCAAATTAAGAGGCGAACTTAGGGTTCAAACCTGATTGGAAAATAATCCAAAGGGACAGTGGGAAC